>PVJX010011726.1:0-52627 GCA_004027295.1 Dolichotis patagonum | reverse complement strand
GTACTACTCAGCTATAAAGAATGATCACATCGAGATATTTATAAATAAATGGACACGACTTGAGACCATTCTCTTAAGTGAAAGAAACCAAACTCACAAGGGTAAATACCATATAATCTCCCTAATATGAGATTTGATAAGAGTATATAAGACTTTATGGTAAGCATGAGGCCCCATCTCATAGCTTCGAAGTCTTTCAGTGTTTTCAATCATCAGTTGGAATGGTGTTATCCTGTTTTGTTTGACTATATCATAGGTCATGATATGAACAGCTGTTTTGAAGAAAACATTATGACAGCTATTGTTGATTTAATATTATCCTTCTTAGAAGTCCTACCATGCTTTTTTTGTTCTATTACCATTGGTTCTATCTACCACATTGTGTCTTATTGGAATTTGAATATGTGTGATAGTTCAAACAAATTTTTTTCTTTTTTATCAAAAATGAGATAATACCCATTGATCATTTTCTGTTATTCGGTTCAGAAAGCCCTGTAATTCTTTCACTATATGCATGGCTTTATACTATTGTGTTATGTTTGATATTATTGTAATTGAAACTATGCTCAACTATAGCAGAGTAAGAGATATGGTGTTAGATCCTGTTGATGTCCAGTTGACTTAATGTAAAGTACTGTGTTGCCTATGTTGTCTGCTTCTGATCTGTTCTGTACTGCCCCCTTTTGTTTTATTCTCTTTTAAATTAAAAAAAAAAAAAGAGAGAGAGACCCAGGTTCGTAAGCCTCCCTAGAGATAAACAACACCTTGCCATTGGGCTGTGATTAGCACCACCTGACCCAGTTTGCCCCGCTAGGTATCAGATGCATGGTGGGTAACCACAACATCTAGACACACCCCTTCCCGAGAATGTCTTTTTTCCTTCCACGCACCCTTGCTACATGACTTGTTTCCCTACTGGATCAATATTAGCACAGCAGCTATATATTTGCAATCCTACTAGTTGCTTCTGTTTGAACCCATGTTGTACTTGCACTGTGATTTTGCTGTATAAATTATCCTTGACAAAGGGTCTCTGTGGCCACCGTCTTGGGACCCCTGTGGAAATCCAAGAGTGATTCTTCTCCTTATGTCTAATAAAACTCTAACTTCCTCCTGAGGTTCGAAACGTCATTCCTCAATGTTATGGAGTGAGAACTCAGCACATCTGACATCTAACAAGTTGGGAGAATCATTTCTCCTGTAACAAAATAACTATATATCAAAATACTGTGTTTGTTGAAAAAAAATGTTTTGAAAACAGGACAAATGAGGATGCCCTTGATCAATCAAAAGAATCACTGTCCATCTTCCATCCATCTTCCAACGTGAGGTGCTGACACATTCACCCTTTCCCTCCTCCCCATACAATCAGACAACAGGACTGAGACCCAGTTTACGAAAAGAACAGGCACTCTGACTTGAAGATATGGTGTGAGGTCTCAAATTCAGGTAAGTCATTCAATAGCTGAATGTCACCAAATTATTATTGCTGCACTATTTTCAAGTCACGTTATATGTAAAACACTTTGTACATTTTTAAATTTGCTGAGGCTGGAAACCAAGTCTACACAACGCCAGAACTTAAGACTTGCCCCACCTTAAGGAAAGACTGCCTTAAAGAGAAAATAATCTCCCACTCCTGGAACCCCTCATAAACCACAAGGAAGTAGTGGGAAGGAGCTAGTCTGCAATTCAAGGGAAAGGATTCCGCTGGTTTGCAACTAGTGTTCTTGCCTTACTTATATTTTTCCTGATGTAAGGTGCACACCCTGTGTAGTCACTGTTTTGTCAACATGTTTTTAGTTTCCTGTAAATCAATCATCTAAAGAGAAGAAAAGATCAGTGAAAAATTGGCCTTAAATCCTGTTTCCTTTCCATTAAGCACCTCACAATCAGATTTATGAACCAGATTTCGATGTTTAAGACTCGGCAGGGTTGAGGTTCTTTTTTGAGCAGGAATGTGTTAAACTCCTATTTTATTACTGTTCAAAGCCACTAGACTGTGTAAGTAATTAACAAATATTTTCTCCATCCATAGAAACCAGCTCTCAGTGTGATCAAATGCTTGATCACTGTCTAGACGGCTGAAAAAGCATTTGAAAAACATAGATCCCATTAAAGAAAATACCTGCTGAAGGCTATTTTTATCACTTTTGGTTAAACTTCCTGGCATTCAGAGCTGCTTCTCTCTGTGAGAATTAAAAGCAAATTAAATTCCCCTATCTTTCCACTTCATTGAAATCCTAAGCCCAGGTTCCTTTGTATGCCTGCTTACGAATTAGGAATGAGCACAGGCCCCATGCTCAAAACAGGGTCTCAGTTCTGCTGTCACAATCATCAGAGGAGCAAATATCCTTCACTTAAAAGAAACAGGGCTTTATTCCAGAGAAAATAAGGTATTTTATTTCCTTGATTCACTGTCATCCCACTTAAACCTTTTCTATAACCTCAGAACCCTGATATCCAAAGAGTTAACTATAAAACAAAAGTGTTAACCTTTTCTTTCTCAGACAAACCCTCATCCCCACTAGTGGAGTCCCCACTCATTTTGCCCTTCCCTCTTAACCTCTTGATGAGGAACACAGCTTAGTTACTAGCTAATTACCTCTATTTTTCCTGGCGCCGTTAGTAGGACAGAAGCAACCAAGGATCCGGCAGAAGCCCCGGCAAAAGCCTGGACATGTTCCAGGAGTTTCTTGCCGTGCCTACACAATGCAGCTGCTGCCCCCAAGTGGTAAATGCCCAGAAACCCACAGGCTGCGAACGACAGGTTGATGGGCTTCATTCTCGCTGCGGAATTGGCAGAGCTACAAAAAAACCAAAAATACCTTAAAGTGCTATGGTGCATCCCCACTCGCTGTGTAATCTTAGACTGATCGCCATTCCAGTACTTCTTTTAATACATAATGCGCTACCTTAAGCGCGGCCGTTTCCACTGATTCTAATTAAATCCAAGAAACGTTAAAAAAAATACTCTTTTCCCTACTCACCTTGACCCTCTAACATGGTGTCATTCATTAAACAGTAATATCAGAACATTGCATAGCTGTTACGCACATAGAATACGCTATCTAACATTTAATTCCTTGGCGAGAAACATGCATACGATCCAGTTGTTATTTTTTTTTTTTCTTGACCTTTTGGAACTTTTTGCAGGAAGCGGTTCCTATCGAGCTGAAGAAAAATTACTAGAAATCGCACTGAATTCCTAAGGAATAACCCATCTCAAAAACAGGTCCCTGCTTCTCTCCCTCATTGGAAGCATTTCTATGCTTCCGATAAGCTTTTATTACTCAACCCTACAGCGGGTTTCACCGCCCAGTACCTCAAGAGAAATCCAAAATCCTGACTGGTGAAAGCAACGGCAGGCTTCAAGATTCACCCTTTCACCATTCCATAGCTGCAACACATCTAAATATAAAAACACTGTACATGTTTCCCAAGGTCTGCGTGGGTGTGGTACAGACACATGAATTAAATCAATGGTGCAAAAAAGGCAGTCAATGCAAGGAGAGCTCAGGGCAATTTATGCACTGCTGATGGCTACGGTTCTACGCCAGCCAGCACGGGATACAGCCGGTTGCAGGATAAGCAGGAAGGTTTATATTGCATTTGTGCAAGAAGGAGGCGGAGAGGGATTTGGGGAGTTATCTTCCAGGTGGTCAGGCCACCCTGGATAAGTGCGGACGAGGGTTTCGGCCACCACGGTCGCCTCCAAAGCACAGCCCACCCTGAATCGCCCTCCCTCTCCTCATCCTACCCACGCCGGCTCAGACACTTCCGTGTTGATAGACCCGCCTCCAAACCCCCAACCCTAACCAGAAGAGAGGACAGGGCTGTCACTCAAAAGGGATTCACTTATCAGAGCCGGAAGTTGCTCGCTCTCTCCGCCCAAGAAGGTTCGGCTTCCTCTCTTGCCCCACCTTCTTTGTGACGTCATCGAGCCATCGCCTTGCTTAGCCCGGCCCCGCCTCTTGTGTTTAAATATGGGGCTCAACATGGCGGCGCCTACTTGGTCAGTCGGCCGCTGTGTATTCGAGCGCAGGCCATGGAAAAGACCGTTTCGTCAAGAGCCACGCTTTGGCTAACCAGAGCTGCGTTTTAATCCCTGAAGCCCTTTCAGCGCGAAGTGCGGGTCGGCTATCGCCTGAAAACCCAACAGACCTTTAACGACCCCCACCACCTCTGCTCCGGAAGTGTTTGCTGCTCGCAGGTCTGTATCCAGGAAGTGTTTTTTCTCCTGTCCCGCCCTCTTGCCCTTGGGGAAAGTACAGGTCAAATTTAGGGCGGAGTCCTGGGGCTAGGTTGAGGTGAAGCATTGTTCAGAGTTTTGTTTTGTTTTCTTCCCTAAGCATTTTGTTTTTTTTTTGAAATGCCATACAGAGAATTTGGGCAATTTACACGTTATCAGTAGTTTTTAGGCACTGCGACCTTGGGCGGTGTGCAATCTGTTACCTGGGTAGCTCATCTGCAAAATGGAACGATACGGTACTAGTTATCACTAAATTGTAACGCCACCTTGCATGCCACCTTGAGGGCCCGGATAGAGAGTTCAGGCTCCCCCAAATGTCAGCATTGGGTGTGTGATCAAGACTTTAGGAGCTGTGCAACCTGACATCTTTTTCCAGAATTAATTCTTTCTTTTTCCAAACAATCATTTCTTTTTCCAAACAATCTCTCTTGTGGAGTTACTTCAGTTTTGTGATTGAAAGTCCACCAGGTCCCCTGATTTATGCACAGAGCTTGCAACTCATCGAAGCTACAGCAGGGGCATCTGGGAGAACAGAGGAGAGAACAGAGTTCTCCAAATTGCTTCTCCCTTGGGCTTTCCCTTTCTCCTGTACCGGTGACCCACAACATCCTCTGTAAGGAAGAGTCCTTGGTATAATTGTTTACAAACAGATTTGTTTTTAGTTCAGGTAAATAATCTGCCAAAACAGCTTATCCTTAATACACTATTAATTACTGAGCGTAGCATAATTAGATACAATTCTTTATTTCCATCAAAATTTAGTGAAAGGAAGGCAAAGCAAATATCAAGAACTATAGAAAGACAAACTTTAGTTCTTTGGCCTTCTACTGTCCTCTGTGTGGTTGAGGACAGTGAGAATAATAGCTTCCAGAAAGCTTAAAAGAAAAGATGAATTCCATACCCGAATGAGAAATCTCCGTTTTTAACACTAGCCTCGAGTATTGCTATGCTCTTTAAAGCTTCTGAAGCACTGGTCTAACTCCTGCAGTGTGCTGTACTCTGAATGTTCATAGGCCTCTAAAATTTGTATGTTGAAAACTTAACATCCAGTGTGATAGTGTTGTGAGGAGGGGCTTTGGGTGACAGGTAAGAAATGAGGGTGAATCCTTCATGAATGAGATTGGTGCGTTTACAACAGTGACTCCTAGAAAACTCTCTTTCTGCTATGTATGGATAGGGTTAACCTTCTCAATAGTGATATACAAACTGGAAGAGACCTCATTTAAGTCTTCCTGCCTCCTGGTCTGTGAGAAATGCATTTCTGTTGTTTATAGAACACTCAATCTGTGGTACCTTATTACAGCAACCTGAACGGGCTAAGGAAGTAGCCTGGTTTAATGAATTGTGATGGTATCAAAAGTTTGAGTAGAGACTAAAACCACAGAATTGGAATCTGGGATGGCATTGACTGAGCATGTAACTCGTACATTTGGACCCTGGTCAGCAGATTGGTTCAGCAAAGTGAAAACCTGATCATCGTGCAACTGGGAGAACACTACAGTTTTCAAATTCTTGGCTTCAAGGTTAATGAAGGCATTACCTTTTTTTTTTTTTTTTGGTACCAGGGATCGAACTGACAACCTCATGCTTGCCGGGCAGGCGCTTATGCCGCGGAACTAAATCCCAGCTCCAAGGCATTACTTCTTATTATACCTACTTGCTGGAGTGAGTCCTCTGCCAAGTGTAAGTAACATTGAAGCAATCACTGCTGCATAATGTAACGCTAAAAGTGTAAAACTCACATTTTCCTTTCCTTATTCAATCCCAAATCATATTTCCATGCAACTAATTAAAAAATTCTGCTCCCACATATAAGAATGAACATCATATTCATCCACATTTGTCTTTGTCTTCTCAGTGCTAGGACTAGGGGCGCGGTGACTAGCATGTCGTCAATATTTGCTTTGGAACTTGGGAGTTAAGTCAGTTACCATTGTGATCTGAGTATATAGTAATGTAATTGCCCCTTAAAAACATTTCTTGTGCAATTAACTTGCTTATTTTTGCTTTCTTATTTTCCTTATTTAGTGTTGAACTGCTTTATTTGCTTAGATAATTATCATAATTATTAAGCATCTGTTGGGCTTGTACTGAGCATGCATGGTTGACAGGAATCGAGCCCTTGTTAGGGATGCAGAGTCCAGTGAGCTGACAGACGTAATGAGTGATGATAGAAGTGTTATGTGCTATTGTAAAGCCATACCTGGGTGTTTTGGATGGGCATATTGAGCTAGACAGTAGGTAACCTTTAGTTCTGGGAGGCACTTACAATAGTACCCAGCACTTACACAAAGTGTTGCGACCTAATGGTTGTGTTTCCTGGGCTAGGTTCCCTTCCACAGGATTTTATCTTGTATAACACTTCCCTCTTTTGCTGTGGTTTCAGTTTCCATAGTTCAGTTGCCGAAAGTCAGCCATGGTTTGAAAATATCGGGAACTTCTAACAAGCAATTCATAAGTTTCAGATTCCTTGCTTTGCTGAGTAGCATGATGAAATCTAATGACATCCTGCATTTTCCCTCTCACTGGTTGAATCATCCCTTTGTCTGGAATATCTATCTCCAATACCCATCTACAGTTATTTAGAGTCATCTCAGTTATCAGAGGGACTGGTGGTTTTGCAGTTCTTGTATTCAGATATCCCCTGTGTTACTTGATGAATCACACCAAAGATAAACCGCAGAAGGACAGATAACTCTCCTTCTGTGTGGTCATGCTTCAGGGCCGCTGGAAAAAACCGTAGTGCAGTGGTTCCTTGGTTCCTAAACTTAATTTGTTGCACAGTGCTTGAAAAGATGGCCACATCTGTGTTTGTGCAGGAAAGATGGCCATGGTTGTGTTTGTCACTTGATGTTGTGTTTGCAAACAGAAACACAATTTTGCCGAACACTTCCTTGCCAACGCTAACCTGTGGTTGGCAAACAAAAGCATTCGTGAAATGAGATGCCACTGTGTATACACAGTTCAATACTGTCCGTGGTCTTCCACTGAAATTCTTAGAACCTGTTTCCCATGACAAAGGAGAACTGCTTTGTTCCTGTAGGGAACTAGAAAGTATATATGTTAGGGATGCTTACCCACACCTCTGCTCCGAGCATAAGACTTTGTCTCAAAATCTTAGAGTCTAAGCTCTCCTCACAGTTGGATTTCCATATTATGAAATAGCACTTTTCAATCTTTACATCTTAACATGCATTCATACTTAAGCTGGGCATGCCATCATGGCCTGTTTGCCCCCATATCCTTCCTCCTACTTGTTAACTCTTTATCTGTGTCGGTTCCTCCTGAAATCTTATGTACTGATCCTGATGAACGGGACAGCTTGGATGCACCCCTTTAATTTCAAAGGAGTGTGGCCACCGTGTTAGAGTACATGGCCCTGGCCTTTCCATGGGGCACTGAGATATGAACTCATATTCCTGTACACTGTGGTCCTGATTTAAGCAACATCTTGGCTTGGAACCACCATGCAGTTCAGAGAAAAGAACTTTTGCAGTCATGGTGTTAAATTCTACATCTGAAACTAGAGGGGTAGGGGAGGGAGAGGGAGGGAAAGAGCGAGGGAGGGAGGGAGGGAGGGAGGGAAACAGAGAGAGACCAAGTCCCTCGCCACCATGAGTTGGTTATTAGTGAGTGCTGCCACACAGAGGGAGCCATCCTGAAAAAAATAAGACAACACAGCAGGAGTGAGGAGGATGTAAAGAAGGACAGGCCCAAGTGTCATGGTGGCTGCAGATTCTGAGGGTACCTATATACATTGAGCTGAAAAGGAGACTTGGACAAGATTGTTTTGTTTTTTTTTTTTTTCCTGAATTTTCTATTGTTGTATTAGAATTCCTTAATTACAGTCCTTGCAGTGGATGCTTTAGATGAGAGAGGGCAGTTAAGCTTTCAAAGTTTCATAGTTAAAACCATGTATTTTGTATACACAATAGGTTCACATCCTTGGGGGTGGGGGTTGGGGACAGCTACAAAATATATTATAGAACCTTCAATTTTTTAAACTTCCAGTCACAGGAAATCTGTGTTCTCTGCCCTATATACTTAGTTTGAAGACACTGTACTGTTCTAAGGACTGTTTCTTGTCCACCATGGACAGAAACCAGAGTACTGCTGTCTTTTAGTTTGCTCCCAGTGGGGATAGAAATAATAATACAATGTCAAAAAAGTAGTAATATTGGTGGGTGTTAACCAAATGGACAGCTTTAGTGCCTTCTGCTTCATCCAGTGTGCCAAATTCTGTGTTAACTCAGTGTACCCAATCTAATCATTATTTGTATTATTGTTAAAAATATCCTAACTGCTAAATAAAATATTAATTATTTAATCATCTCAGTTCAAAGAAAACAAAACCAGGAATTTCTCTCTTGGTATCGATTCTATACTAAGTAGGATTCTATTTCTTTCTCTGGTCAGAATTTGTAATGGGAGATCGATTCCAGACCACCTGAGTGTCAAAGTCCAATAAAATAGTTCAGTTGACAGAGTTGACTCTTACTATCTGTGTGTTCCATGTGCAAGGATCCAACCAAACATGGATTGAAATTAAGAAAAAAAATTAGGTCATTTTGAACACATGAATTTTTTTGGTCATTATTTCAAAACCAGTATAACCATCACAATAATGATAAAATGTTCAAATACACAATAAATGAGAATTTAGAATTTTAGTAATATCCTCACCTCTACATAAGAACTTGCAGGTATCATAATGTTAACTGGAGTAAAACAGATACACGAGCATATCACATCGTTTCTCATAGATGAGAAGCCCAAAGTACAAATAAATAAAAGATAATAGGGAACCCAGAGATAAATGTTTTGCAAATGAAAAGAGGACCAAGACATGGAAGGAGGTAGAGAGGGGAAGGGATTTTAAAAAGACTTAAGATATGTACATGCAGTGATGCCCCACAATGAATGTAATCATTGTGTACTTTAAAGATGTACTAATAAACATTAAAATTTAAAAAAAAGAAGGGCTGGTTTCCCTGCTTGCAAAGCCTGTGCACAGTTCCACCTTCCTTACAAGCTTTCAAAAATGAATCAGTGAAATAGTGTGTCTCTTACGTGTGTCAGGCATTGTGTCATTTGACTATTGTAAGTAGGATTCTATTTCTTTCTCTGGTCAGAATTTGTAATTGATGTTCATATCTGGGCACTTATAATTTCAAGAAAAATGAAGAGACCTTGATAAATGTGTTGCGTGAATCTAATTACTTGTAGCATTTAGAGGACTTGAGTCTTGAAAAGAAAAAAAAAAGCAAGCAAGCCTAGAAATTAATTACAGCTAGCCTTCCCCTTTGATCAATTACCACAACAACTCTTTTTGATTATTCCTTTTCCTGGAAGCTATGTCATAAAGCAGGTTATTGTAAAAGTGTAATTCCATTAGTCACAATGTTAAAAGGGGATCTTGTTATTGACCAAGGTCTCAAGCTCAAATAAATCATCAATGTCGTTAGTCTTCATTATTCTTTATGTTTTTATGGTCACCCATTTAATAAACTTCATTGAATGTCTCATATATGAAATGGATTGTCATAGGCCGTAGAAAATGTATGAGGCAAAAATCAATCAATCAATCCATCAAATTCTGGAAGATAAACTCTGCTTTTAGTCTATTGTCTTTTTGCTTGAATATCCTTTCATGGTTTTGTATCATTAAACCGTATTTATTCTTGAAGACCTAAATCAGACTGTGCTTTTGGAACACATTTATCCACCTTCTGTCTTAAACATTCTCTGATCTTTATGGTCATGCGTATACCATCTATCACCTTTCATTTCAGTTGAGAGGTGTGTTGGCTACCACTGTTTAGGTTCAGTTCATTTGGAGCAGGGATCATGTCTTGTGTTGCTTGTTTTTTCCAGCACCTAGAAATCAGCTAAAGCATAGTAAATGTGCGCTGTAGTTGGGTATCTCTAAAATTCATATTTCACAGCTGAATAATCTGTGCCAAGTCTGAAAATTGCAGAAATGGCTGGGTCATGCACTCAGTGAAGCTGCTGATTTTACTGCTTCTTCTGTATTTTGTTCTCTTGGTTTCATTGGGTGCTGGCAGCCCCCCATCTTCCCAGCTTATCGGTAGAAAAAGTCTTTTCTTCTGTTTGCCTCCAAAACATAGAAAAAGACCCCTTATGTTATCTTTGCATAATGGTAACGAAATACCTGAACCAATCACTATGAAGAAGAGAAGCTTATACTGGCTTATGGTTTTGGAGGCTCCAGTCCATGGTTGGTTGCCCCATTGCTTCTGAGGCTGTGATCGGACAGTACACAGAGGTGGAGAACACAGCAAATTGTGATAGAATGGTGAGCGGAGTCCATGATGGAATGCTCACGGACCACGCACACAATTAGTAGATCAGACAAGCGTTGCTAGGGCTAGATGGCATTGGATGAAAAAAACTTTCTAGAAAGAGATCTGACATTGGAATCAACATCTCTACTACAATAATGGATAGATATATACCGAGACAAGGGAAAGCAGATATCCAGTTATATTCTATCAAATATGCCAAGTTATTTGGATGTAGAAAACTACACTTTGTGTGTTCAGTAAGTATATATTTCTCCAAACAAATAGGATTCCAACTGTGGTGTTTGGTGCATTGAAAAGTGAGCTGCAGTAGTAAATGTGTTCAGATGGACAGTACGTATTCTTTGGCATGCATGTTGTCCATTGTTGAATTGTCAGTAGTGTTGTTGAGCTTCTTGGAATTTTTATGGGCTGCTTTGGATATGCAAGGTGGGATAAGAATCTTGCTGAACACGTCAGTGTAAATGGATGGGGATATTCTTGTAGGCAACTGTGGCATTTAGAATCTTGGCAAGGCTCTTATCTTATACATTGAGCTCAAAAAGAGGTGCTAGGTAAGATGCTTGCTTTACACCAGTGACAAGAATGGTAATTAATGTTCCTCTACTGAAAGCTTGCTATAGAGGAGGAGGTAACCCCAGAATTCACTTTCTCTTTTGTAAAGCATATACTTACCATTTAATGGATGTCCACGTCTGTACCTTGATTTATTTTAAAATCATAAATATACTATTGACACAAACTTTTAAAAGCATTCCTTACTTCTTCACTTAATTTCCAGCAGATAATAAAAACCCATCTTTAGATGCAGTGCCTATATGGGAAACTACAAAAAGAACAGATAAAAAGCAGGTGAGAGGTATGAAATTGAAATCACAATGGAATTTTGAAGGGACTGAGGCTGACGTGTAAAAGATTACTGTGAATTCCAGATTTTTGATTATGACTTGAATTCTTAAAAAATCTTGCAGTAAAGTAAGGGGATATTATAATATGATAGTGCTATGGGACGGTCTGTTGAATCATAGAGACTAATTTCATCGTTTTATAGGGAAAAAAAATTCCAGGTTTGATGAACTGTCACAGATTTCTGTAGGCAGATAGATTTAAAATAGTGAAAATCCATAATTCACTTTCTGTGAATGAAAAAAGACAGCAAGTTCAAAGTCATTCCAACAGCAGTCATTACATGGGAAGCTGTTCTCCAAGTACACTTGCCTAACATTGCCTTTGCATTGCTAAATTCTGAGATAGAAGCTGTATTGTTATTTTAATCACCATGCTTTCTTTGTGGAAAAACACCCCCCAACCCCCCACCCCCTTCCACCCCCCCCACCCAGGATTTGAGAAAGTGTGATTGCATTCCTAGCATGCTTTAGAAGTGCTGTATTAAGAAAGTTAACTTTGCATAGCCACATAGAATATTCAGATCTCACTTAAAAAGCAACTCTAAAAAGCCAGTCATACTGTAAATGTACCATAAGTTCAGGTTCCTCAAAAAGCTATCATCCTGAAATTTAAATTTCCTCTGTGTTCATGTATATACACTCTGAATTGTGTTATTGTTATTTGTACCAGGGATCAAACTCATGAACTCATGCCTTCCAGGCAGGCTCTTATACCACTGAGCTAAATCTTTGGCCCTACATTCCAGATTATTTAGATTGATGATGACCACATTTTTATAGTGTTATCGTAGAAATTATTCAGATTCTGTAGGATTTGAAATATTCATGGGGTATCTCTTAAAGGGAACATGGCTTCATTTCACTGTCCTATGAAGATAAAAGGTAGTTTGCGATCCTCATGTGGGAAAAGAATCCGAAATAACATTTTTCTTCTTTGTTGAAAGAGCAGTGCCTTCTATCAGTCTAGACCAGCACCTTGATTCAACAACCCCAATTTTACTTCCTGTCCTCCCAGACTGTATTTTCATCAGCTGTTGATTACCTCATTGCATGAATTTAATTCATTCCATGCTTCTGGGGAAGAGGACTGCGATCATGTTCATCACCCCATGTGGCGGTCCCCAACAGAAGCAAACTTCTGTGCACTGCCTCTGTTTGCAAACTGAATTGTTTGGGTTTGTTTGTTTATTTATTTATGTTTTGGAGGTTACCAGGACCTTGCCCTTTTCAGGCAGGTGCTGCGCTGCTGAACTGTATCTCCAGCCCCTGTGTTTGTGTATTTAACTTATACTCACCAGTGCTCCTTTTCACCATGCTCCAATAGCATTCATTTCATGATCCTGTGAACTCCAAGAGGTCAACACATTGCCATTGCCATTCTGAGGACCACTGAAGGCACTGCAGAGACTTACCGGGTCACTTTCTGCAGATCGCATTGTTGATGGGCTGCAGAATGAGGACGATTCACTTCTGCTGCCTTCCCAGCACCAAGGTGAAAAGGTAGAAGTCCACCCTAAGCCATGGTCTTCGTGAAGACAGCGCTATTAAGTGAAGGGAGCAGTGGTGCTCGCTAGCTGCCTCTTGCCAAGGCCTTACGCCTATGTACTTCCTTCCAACAAGCTCTTCAGTCTTTAGCACGGGAGAGTCAAGCTTGAAGTCTCTTCCATTGCTCCAGCGAGGTGACAACTCTCCTACCCATTGCGTTGGTGCAGCCTCTCAGCCCGTGGTCTCCACCTCAGCCCGTGGGGTGGTGTGCGAACCATTCATCTGGATTGTCTGTGGGTGGACAGAGGGAATGGAGGATACAACTGGACCAGCTTCTGGGTAAGTGATGACACAAGGCACCTCTCACTCTCTAGCATCTCTGAAAAATGGGTGTAGCAGTGAGGGATACTGAGGCAGAAGACCAGTGTGCTACTTCCTCTACTGAGGGCCATGTGATCAGAAGGGCCTCCTGTTGGCACAGGCTGGTTGGTACATGTTTGCTGGCTTTCTCAAACTTGGGTTGGGAAGCAGTGATGCTCTAGTGCTGCTGGCGTTGGGTCTCAAGAGTCCCCCAAGTGTCTGTCTACTGAAGGTTTCACTCCCAATTCAGTGCTGTGCACAGGTGGTAGATCCTCTAAGAGTTTGGGCACCTTAGATCACTGGGGTATCCCTTAGCAGGTGATTATGGAACCCTGGTCCCGTATTCTCTTTTACTTCTTTGTCATGAAGTAAGTGATTTTGCCCCTCTTTTCCCGATATGCTACCCCCATAATGTATTGCCTAGTCACAGACCTAAAGCAATGGAACCAATCCATTATAGACTGGAATCTCTAAAATGGTAAGCCAAAATAAACCTTTTGCTTTTACAAGGTGATTGCCTCATGTGTTTTGTTACAGTGACAGAAAGCTGATGGACACAAATGCTTCTCAATCTGATTGCTTTTTTAGTCTAGAAAGGAGCCCAGGCACCAATATTATTACTAGGGAAGGGAAAGAAAGCCTTCCAGGTGGATCTGGTATATAGCCAGAGCTAAGTGCCACTGTTCTTAGAGAAATTCTGCAGTTGGGCAGCTTAGGACCAGGGCCATACTGCAGGTTTGGGGGAGGGATGAGGCTAGATAGTGAAGCTGAGCTGCAGGAAGCTTCATCCTGGTCACCTAAAGATGGAGAAGGTTCTTTCCTGCTTACGGAGATGGGTTCATATCATGTGTACTACATTTATAAGACACAAGTTAAAAGAATTGTTAGAAATTTCAAGATGGTGACTGTAGAGCAATAGTATGGAATCTTTGTTGGCTTATCTGTTTATGGATTGCAGTGCTGGGCATTGAACTGGGACCTCACAAGTGCTAGATAAATGCCCATCCTTTGATCAACATCCCCGGCCCTATACAGAATCCTTTTGAGATCAGGACCCATTTCTGTCGCACAAGTTACATGACTGTGAAGGTGCCCTGTTCTGGAAGACTCTGCCCTGTTTGCAGATAAAATCTCACAGAAAATGGAGAGAAAAAGCTTTGGTACTGCTTGAAATGAAACTGCCTTGATTGTTGGATATTACTTATAAAATGAAAAAAAAAAAGAAAGTCAAAGCCATTAACCGCTTTTTATATCTCCATGATCTCTTGCCATACTTAAGACTCACCTGATTGCTAAGAGAAAAAGCAAACAGTCTTGTCTTTGAATTAAAAAAAAACATTAGAATATACTTAATAAGGGTAGATTTAGAGATTTCTCACTCATACAAACTGAGAAGTGTGTGAGTTAAGGTGTTTTAATTAGCTCATTTTAGATGTTACCAAGGTAGATTCATGTTTCGAAACATCTGGATATACCTGATAAATACATTTAGTTTTTATTCATCCATTTAAAAATAAATACATTTAGTTTTTATTCATCCATTTAAAAATAAATACATTTAGTTTTTATTCATCCATTTAAAAAGAATGTTAGGAGCAGAGCTTAGGAGTTGGCACCAGGAAGCGGAAAGGCTCTGGAAACCATGCTTGCTCTTGGATATCCAGGGTCTTATGGATTCTCACAGAGCATCTTTTCTCCTGCATTCATGTGCACATCGTGACCAAATGTGCTAGCCGTCTCCTTTGGAGTTTCTGTGGCCCCAGTCCAGACGTACGCCATAGTCAGGGTAGCTTTGTCTCATTTCTCCCAGTCCATGTCTCTAGGGCGTAGATGCTGCTGGAACAGATGTCCTGCTCGAACCAGGAATGGGTGGTGAGTGGCGGGAGGCAAGGGCTTGGAAGCTCATGGCACAGCTAGCACTGCTCAGCCTTTGGCCTGTGCTCTCTCAGTTGAATGTCGTGAGCGTAAGGAAATGATACCTAATGGAGAAGTCATCCATAATTCTGTCATGATTTAGACCTAGAATGCCCCCCAAAGCCTCATGTGGTCCGCAGTGGGAATTAGGGAAGGTGGTTGGATTATGGGGGTGTGGTACTCATCAGTGGGTTCATTGACTGATCGTGCATGTATGATGTAGTCATGAATGGATTAATAATGATGAGTTCAGAGCCGAACATACTGTTAGGAGGTGGAGCCTAACGGGAAAGAGGCGGGTCACCAACCCCTGGGACTAGAAGAATATAGTTTCTTTCCTGGGTCCACCCTTCACTTTTTGCTTCCTGGCTGCCAAGGGTTGAGCTTCTGTTCTCCATCCAGGCCATTGCCCCGTACCCCTCTGCCATGGAGCAGAGGGACCGTGGACTAAAACCATGAGCCCAAATAAACCTCTCCTTTAAGTTGCAGGAGTTGGATATTTGTGTCTCAGCAATGGGAAAGTAAGGAAGACAAGTAATAAAGTAATACTTAAATGTTATCTAGTAAATAAATTGTATTTATATCTGTATTTTTATTATATTTGTATGTAAATAGAGATGTATGAACTTGTATCTATGTATATGGATAGCCTCTTATCTTAATTTATGGATTGTAATTGTACATTTCTTCTCTGCGTATTCCATAATTTTTCTTTCTGAAACTGGATTGACACAGATGATCACCACCACGCTGTAAATAAAAGATGGATGCTAGCCAGGTAGCATTTTGCCAGTCATGTGACCTTAAACACCTTAGCAGCCACTATAAATACTGTAAAGTAGGTAAAGACATTGAACTCGACAGTACTCAAATGGGTTCTTCAGATGGTCTGGACGGTGAGAAAGCAGAGGCAGCAAAGAACTGCAGGTAGACATCAGAGTTTAGAGCTGCACCCTGAACTTGCTTTACCAGCAAATAATAAACACAAGCTGGTTTCATGATATACTCCGAGAAACTATTATCATTATCTTTATGGCCTTGCTTTCCCCCTGGTTATTCAGTGATTGCTCTCAAAGAGTTGAGAAATCTTCTGATCCTTGATTTTCTTTCTTTTCTTTTTTTTTTAAGCAATCTCAATTATGGCGGTAGTTGCAATTAGGACAGCAGAGTCTCAGAAATGTTTGCCCTTAGTTAATGAATGACTTTCAGAATAGTGGTAATGTGTCCTCCAAGATTACATGCATAATTCTGCAAAAAAATGATGACAGATGCATCCGACCTGTGTGCAAAAATGGATTTCTCAGGGTCTTCGTGATGTTTGTTGTTTTCCATAGCTATTACCAGCCTGCCCCCTGCTGGCAAGTAAGAATTGGACAAAACCGGTCCGCTAGTCACAGGAAGGGAACCAAAATTCCCTGGCCTGAAAGAGCAGAAGAGGTTCTAATTGTAAAATGGCCTTACTCCTAACGCACTAGCAGCTGCCTCTGTCCCACCTGGATTTACCCATTACTGGAATATTATCAGGATAAATCAGAAAACTTTCAGATGTAGTTTCTTCCTGTGCTATATCGGAAGGGCAGCATGTGAATTATGACAGAAATTGCAGTACAAATTAAGTGTTTACACATCTGAATAAGAATATCTTGGTTTCTTGTGGTCTTCCCCCAACCATTTCATGTACTTTTCTTTGAATATGTGGAATGCTTATTGATTTAAAAGATACTTTACACGCATTTGATTCTGTACAGAAGAAAAATCAAATGGTTCTGATATATAGCTACTTGTTTACATGTTTTAATTTTAATTTGAGGTAGTTTAATTTTAATTGGAGGTACTGGATTGCCAGGTAGCCATTCCTTTATTAGGTCTACTTGGTGTACTCATCTTTTTTTATACTGAAGGAAGTTAAATTTTAATAAGGACTGCAACTCATTGCCTAGCTTGAATTATTATACACTTAATAAGCATAAACCTCTATTCATTAGAAATTAAAATTAATGCTTTATAACCTCTGGGACAGGAAAGTAGACTTCATATTTGTATTTGTGTGTGAATGCACACACACACACACACACACTCAAGGAAGGAAATAATTTATTTCAAAAGGCAAGTGAACAAGTTCTTTGTATTCTGTTGAAATTTGTTATGGTTTATATATAGCTGTCTGCCCGAAGATTCACAGGCTAATAGGTGGAGCTTTTAGAAGGTGACAGGATCGTGGGTGTGTGGTACTCAGCAGAGGATTAGTCCACTCATCAGTTTATAGGTAAATGTGATGTTGGAAGGTGAAGCCTGGTTGGAGGAGGAGGGTCCCTGGGGGCGTGGCCTGGAAGCAACTTTCTCCCTCTCCCTCCCTTAAATCCCTCTTCTGATTTCTACCTGCCCTGCTGTAGCAATTTTCTCCCTCCATGCCTCTGCCATGCTGCTCTGCCTTGGAGCCAACAGACCTTAGAGGGAAGCCTCTACAAACTGTGCATTTCCTTTCCTTTTAAATTGCAGGAGTCAGGTATTGCCTTTCAGAAATGAGAAAGCAACTAAGACAATTTAATTTTTGTTGTTGTTGTTGTTTTGTTTAGTTATTTTGAGGCTATATATTTTGAGGTTATTTTGAGACCAGCTTATCTAAAACTCACAATCCTCTTGCCCTACCTTCCAAAGTGCTGGATTTGGAGATGTGTGCTACTACCTCTGGCAGAATTTTTTTAAATAACTAAAATATTTTTTATAAAATTTAAGAAATGCAAATAAAATAATATAGACTACCCATGTTAATCTGTACAGATGGCATGACTATGTGCATTTAGGTAAGTGTATTGTGTAATTTATTATGTAGAAATTTCTACCTCAAATTCTACTATATAGGAGTCTATAAAAAGTCACCAGTATAAGACAAAATGTAATGAAAGAACCTCTTGTTAAGTTTAAATCGTTATATAGGCAGTGACCTCATGTGAGTAAATGTACTTAAGCCTATTTTGCTTCTAGGTATCCTTAACCCAGATTTGTATCATTTTAACAAATAATACTTCTGGACATGGTGGTGCACTCCTGTCATCCCACCACTTGGGAGGCTGAAGCAGGCAGATCGTTGCAAATTCGAGACCAGCCTGGGTTACAAAGTGAGCACAAGTCTTGCCGGAACCACATTGCTAGACCCTGTCTCAAAAAGACAAAAACAAACAAACAAACAAAACGTAGTTCTGAATGAAATGGAACTGAAGATTATATTAAACATTGATGCTTGAATATTTACTGGGCTTTTCTATCACCAAAATATCAGCTTCCCACCCACCGTTTTTAAGAAGCACGCTCTTGGGATTATAGTCTTACTACATTTATAAATCATCATATTGCCAGGGCACAATATTTCAATCCTAGAAATTTTAAGTATATGAATGACAGTGATGTCTACAAAGTAACCTATCTTCTGACATACCCATCAGAATTTATGCTTGCAAGCCAGTGATTTTCCTCAACGTAGGTTAAGAGCTTATGAATTGTCTCCATAATATATGACTGTGTATCACTCATTCTCTTTATTCAGCAGTACCGATGGAGAGGGAACAAGGTTGGGAGGATGTGTTATAACAAGTGGAAAAGATGATACCCCGTTGTTACCAAACAGGGAGCTAACGCTTTGTTAAGTGGGAGATGGTATAAGAAATAGGAAAACCCAGTCAATCCAGTGACTAGGGTCGGGTCATTTGTGAAAAACACACGATTCCTGAGTTGAATATTGGCCAAAGGGATTTCTGGAGTAAAGTAGAATTGAGAAGGCACATTAATCTGGACTGTATCATAGCCCGCCCCCCCTCCAAAAAAAAGATGAGATGTCCTTTGGAATTGCTTTCACTGGTTTATTATAGTTTGTTAAATATCCTATGGAAAGGTAAATGGCTAACATTTTACATAATTTGGATTCTTTCTCCCTAGTCTGGGTTTGGTAGGAGTTGAAGAGTCATGTTGACCTTCTTTGTAGCTCCAGGCTTTGCAGAAGGGCAGGCATGTAGAAAATGTTCAATAAATGCTTGTCGATGACTGTCTACAAGGGCGCTGACAAAGTGATTTATGCACCGCCGGAAAATTCTATTTCTGCTCTAAAACCAGAGAGTTCTGCATGTTGAGAGTAATTGGTGCAGCTCGCTAATTGATGATATTGCTTCCAGGAACCCTTCCGCAATAAGAGGCTCGTTTGAATGAGGGAAGGCAGACTGCCAATCTGGATATTGGCAGCCTGAGTATACCTTGAATATTCAAAACCAGGGCTTTGACAAGGGCTGTATGCGTTTGGATACAGCTGCTTAAATCAAACAGTTCATTCCGTAGCTATATCATGGTTTAAAAGTATTCAGTTAGCATGTATATTGACAATTATGTGTATTCACACAGAGGAAGGCTAAGTTTAACGGACACGGGTTAAGATGGGTCAGTGTGTGTTTTCCTTGGTTTATCTAGCATGGTGGTTCATACTACCTCCTATGCTGTGTACCCATAGGAAAGTTATTTAACCTCCCGGTGTCTCAGTCTATACACTGGGGCTAGTGATGGCTCCTAAATTATGGAAAGTTTATGCAATTACATGAGTGAATGTGTGTAAGGAGCAGGACACCATGTGTCATGTCCTAAGAACTATTTGACCCTTGCCTTGGTTTATTATCCTAAATTATAACAAGGTTAGCATTAAGGATATTTAGATGGCTACTAAATCAAAGTAATATTTTAACTTTTCTTCTTATCATGGAGTATATTTTATTATTTCTAATATAGTAAGTATGTAAAAATAAGTATTACTAAAATGATGCTGAAATTATATGTCTAATATGAATGGTGCTCATTGAGAATGTTTTCTCCCCATCCAGACGAAAGATATATCCTCAAAAAATCTAGTTCCTTGGAACTAAATGCATTTTAAAATTCTATACCATTTTTCACGCCATTTATAGCTATGGTATTATTAAAATGTTCGTATCTTTGAACTAATGTGGCATAACAAATTTAATTTTCAAAACAAACACAGGAATAAAGCAGGAGCTGTTATCACTTCTCTTCATAAGCCTTAGATTGTAGGTGTCCTGATAAAAATGGTAGACTAGCCCACCACAGGAGTCCAGACTGATAAACTATTAGAAAATTTTGACAAAATAGAATTTTGGAGCAAAATATTTCCTTAGAATTTTCTTTTCTTTTCTTTCTTTTTCTTAAATTCCTAGCTGAAGATTGACCCTTGGGCCCTTGCAATGGTTATTTAAGAGGACCTGAGGTATTGGGGCTGTCACCTTGGCCCCGGCATCCTGGAGCTGGAATTCTCCCTGGCAGGGCATGGAGGGGAGAAAGAGTGACCCCACATTGCAGAGAGGCCCAGCCTGTCCACAGGAAGCCCAGCAGAAAGAGTGCATCCAGCACAGCGACACATAAGGAGCAAACAGTAGACCCCAGTAATGTTCACTGGCCTACACATGGGCTGCCTTAACAAGGGTAGCTTCCATTTAAACATGGCGGCCAGAGGCTACCAGCTGAATTAATCCCAGGCTACTATGCTGTGGCCTGAACGTCAGCTGTCTCCTCACAGCCCACGTGCTAAAGGCTTGGCCCAGGTTTGGAGGTAGGAGAACCTTTAAAGGGTGAGGCGGCATGGAAGGTGTTCAGGTGTTCGGAGGTGTCCCTTCTCCTCTCTTTTGCCCCCTAGGAATGCGTTGAGCAGTTTTGCTACAACACGCGTAACCACCATGATACACTCCTGCCCCACCAGGCCCCAAAACACCAGGCCAAAACCAGTTGAGGACTGAAGCTTCTAAACCTGAAGCGCAATAAACCTCTTTCCTCTTTATCACTTGGGCTTTCTTAGGAGTTTGTGATAGTAACGGAAAGCTGATTAAAACAAACCAATCAACAGGTTTTCTCTTCAGGGGAGCCGTCTGCAGCATATCTCCATGACTTCTGGTCACTCTGGTTTTTGAAAACCATTTTATCATCTTCATGGAGTCTGGTCCTATGAGGATTGACAGAATTTAGCATTGCCACATTTCCTGGTGTTGGGACTGGGGACTCTGCTTTTGAAATATGTCTTATTTGCAGACTTCTTGTTGGATTTATTTTATTTGGTAGTGTGTGAGGGAGTTTCCTCACAATCAAGCTTGTTTATTGGAAGGGCTATTTATTCTGCCTTTAAAAGTACCTTAGTGAATTTGACCTGTTGTAACAAAATACCAGGAACTGAGTGGCTTATAACTAACAGTTTTTTCTGTCTTGTAGTTCCGGAGATCAGAAGTCCACATTCTTGGCACTGCAGCTTTGGTGTCTAGTGAGACCCATGTCCTGGTTCATGGATGGCATCCTCTTGCTGGGTTCTTACATAGTAGAAGAGGCAGGGAGCTCTCAAGGGTGTTTTATAAGGACACTGATTTTATTCCTAAAGCCATATGTTCATGACCTCATCTCCTTGTAAAAAGCTGCATCTCCTAATACCATACCCTTGGGAGTAAGGATGTGGGGGGAAGTCAGCTATTCGGTTCATACCAAACTGGGATGGTTATTACTAGTTCTAGTAGGAGTAGTAGTAATTGAAGGAGTAAACAATGGGTGGAAAGATGGAGGAGGAGTAGTAACGTTAATAGTAGTAATTGTGAATGTTTATTGGGAATGGCACTAAATCAGGCCTTTCACTCACTATCTCATGAACTGCAGCCCTGTAAAGTGGTGTTAATATTATTCTAATTTTGGAAATACTGTTTGAGATACTATTACTTGTCCCCACTTGTTGAGTTAATTAATGATGGTGGCAAAGTTCACACCCATGGGATATGAAGACCATGGGCCTGCTTTTACCTCCCTACATTTAGAATCGAGACGTGGGCTTCTTTATTCCCTTTACCCTTCATGTGTGCTAATTTTGTCATCGTGGTGATGAAATACCCAAGAGGAACAAGTTAAAGGAGGGAAGTCTCATTTTGGCTTGTGGCTTTAGGGGCTTAGTCCATGCTTACTTGTCTCTTATGCCCCTGGACCCATGGTGAGACAGAGTATCATGGTGGAGAGTGTATACTAGATAAAGCAAAGTGTCACACGATTGTAATCCCTTATAATGTTGTACCCTTTTTCTTGTCCTCCTCATGAGAAATTTTATAATTGTAATCCCATTGAAACATTCTTGGAATCCTAAAGAGTTAATTCCAGTCTACTACCTCCAGTGCAACCCACGGTGAGAATAAAGACGCTAAGACATATTCAAAATTACAGGCAGCCAAGAGGACCTGAGCCTGGTTCAGGTGAGGATACAGGGGACAAAGGCTGTGATCCCAGGCATCACCCAGCATTTACTGACTCATGGAGAAGCAGTGGCTCCAGGATGAGTGACTGTATGGTGGGATTTATCTGAGTAACATGAACTGAGAATTATGTGAGTGAATAACTTGAGCTGAGCTGACCATGTAGTGAGAAAGCGCCTCTGCAATATACAGGAAGAAGAGTATGCAGAAAGACTAATTTGCATAACTCGAATGACGTAGCATTTGAATGATTTAGGAGATTGTTGCTTCAGTTTCTGATATGTAAACTTTTGTGCCCTTGGAAGTCATAGCCTCTTATTTTGAGGCTCGAATACAGATGAAATTCCTAGAGCTATCTGGCTCTGCCGTCCCGCTGTTCTCAACCAATTACAGGGAACACCATGCAAGGGAACAGGAAACGATCAGCTGGCTTCAAGGATGGCATATCAGTACCTTAGCTAGTCTTGTCTGTATTGCTTACCATCAACTGAAGGGAGAAGAAACAGCATAACCAGCTCTGTACATGGAGTCAGGGTTTGCTTTAACTAATGCTGAAGCAATTGTTCTGCATTCAAGGGGAGCCACCTAGGTTACCTCCCACATTGTACTTCATGGCAGATGGGAAGGAAGAAGAAGAGGAGGGGTGAAGACGGAAGGATTAGGGAGAAGATAAAATCCCCAAGGGCACACCCCCATAGCACACTCCTTTCAACCAGCTCTGCCTCCTAAATTTCTGTCCCCTCCCAATAATGCCATCAAATTGTGAACCCACCCATGGATTATCCCCTGGATGAAGTTAGAGCACTCATCATCCATTCATTTCTGAAAAAAACAAGCAAACAAAGAAACACCCCACACTGCTTCACTGGAGGCCAAGCTTTGAACATAGGAACCTGTGAGGAATTCCAGACCCAAACCTTAACATGGTGCCATTTCTAACTTTGTATTTAATCTCTCTAAGCAATATTTGGCTCACCTGTAAAACTTTCATAATTATAACCAACTTGATCTTCTCATCAGCTTAATGTGAGACTCAGTTTTGAAAAAGAATGATCGTGAGACAGGGTTTTCAGACTGTAAGCTCTTCACAAATGGGTGATGGTTATGATACTGATCTTCGATATTTTGTGTTCTAGATGTGAACATTGTGTTAGTCTGGTTTGTGGGTAATCAACTTGTAAAGAGAAGGGTTTGTTTAGCCTCACAGTTGTAGAAGTGTCAGTCCATGGTTGGTTGGCCTTTATGGTTTTGGGGTCTCTGGCGGTGGCATGGGATGAGGAGGGCATGGCAGAACAAACCTGTTCATTCTGGGTCAGGAAATGAAGGAGAGATAAAGGAAGGACCTCCCGCTTTCCCCTAAAAATTCTACCACTTGGCTGGGATTTTAGCAAGGTCATGAGTTTGATCCCTGGTACAATACATACATACATACATACATACATACATAAATAAATAAATAAAACATCCTACCACTTCCCAGTAACCCCAAGCTTAGGACCAAACTTTTATTAACATGTGCATCTCTGGGAGGCTCTTAAGATCCAAACTTCAACAATAGCAGTATACACTTACACACATTTGACATAGCAAGTGTTATAACTTCATTCTCTGGAACTGTGATCTCCCAGTTTAAAAACTGCAAAGACCTTGTCGGTTATCCTGTTTAGTGGTCCTCTACCAGCTGGATATTTATATCACTGAGGGAAGCATTCTGAAACTGTTAAAGCCAAAGATCTAATCCATGTTTGGAAATCTTATTTCATTGGCCTGAGGTTGTGCCTGGACATACAGGTGTGTGTATATGTGTGTATCGGTCAGTGTGTTTGCTTGTGTACATGCATGCGTGAGCTGGCAGACCAGTGTGTGCCTTCTACTATCAGTGAAGTAGAGTACAAATGACTGAACTGAACCAACAAACCTCTTTGATATTTAGGGTAACTATGTGTTTATCTGGGGGCGATGCAGTTCATGCTCAGACCCCATCTGATAAATCCATGCCCTTTGAAGCCGTGGCATTCAGGTGTTACAGTTTAGAAGGAAAATTGCGTCCTGCTCCCCGCTGATAAGGAACTGGGGCTTTGAGAGCATATTTCCCTCCTAAAAGGGAACTGAATATACTGTGTGACCTGGGCTTTCAGAACTCACTTTGCATTCTTGTTGAACACCGCATGGGTATGCTGTATTCCCCTAGGGATTCTTAAGCTGGGAGGATTTCTTGATTTTCTGTGATCTTGAACACTCCTCAGCATAGAAATAGGCTGTGTTTCCGTGTCACCTAAGTGATACTGTATTGCCATGTGGATGTCTCTCGTGCATCCTGATTTATTCACGAGGACATTTGGATGTTATTAACAATGCTGTGAGGACCTTCCCAATAGATGTAATCAGTTGTTATTTAGGAAATTCAATTGGAGAAAAAAAATCATGTTTTTCGGCAATTTCAACACGAGTTTTCTGAACATCAGACATGGCAGAGGGATCTTGTTGCTCATGACTTTGCTAGTGAGGGCATTTAATGGAACCTCTTACCAAGGTAATTGACCAAGAGAATGGACCTGTGGTTTCTCTAATATGTGGTGAGGTAATCTTCTTGATAGTGAATTTTGCTACCACTGTCGTTTTTCCTTTTTTGCTCTTTTTTGCATTGCTGGTGGTTGAACCCAGGGCTTTGGGAATCCCAAGCAAACGCTCTGCATGACATCCCCAGCTGTGTGACATCCCAGCACCTGATGTTCGTTTGGATTCTGACATCTAAAGCAGCAATACCCAGAATATACGTGACCTGAACAGCTAAGATGTATTCTGGCCCTTCGTGTACCCTCTGAAGCCTACCAAGAAGTGTGAATTTAGTGCACATAGAAACCCATGGATTGTGTATCCTGAAAACAGTACAGGGGCATGACGGGAATGGACTGTTTGCCAGTCTTGCTCATGGTGACCTTGAGTGAGTGTTAGCTATTGAGTTTGTGTATTGGAGATTCTGTGACGAAGTCTCATTTTTAAAGACCCGAGCAGACTGCGTGGAAGCTAAACTTGCTGTCAGAAATCTAATGGTCACGCTATGGTAGGGGTAATGAAGGGAACTTTGTTAGAACCAAAGGAACAGCTCCTTCATCAACAGTGGACTCTTGTGTTTTGCAAAAGGGAGTGTGTGTCTCCTGTCATTGGGATTTAGAGTCCAGGAAATTTATAGCTTTATAATTAAGGAAATTTATAGCTTTATAATTACCTATTTGAAAGCAGAAAAGTCAACGATTTCCCCAGACACTGAGGAAATGGGACATTAAAAAGAGACAAGCTTTTCCTGGCCCTGCGGGGGTCCTGTTGAACGCCTGTCTTCTGCATTTAGTGCACCGTGCCCATTCCTTCATCGCGATCCTCAGCGTATTGTGCTGTAATTATTTGTTGGAAAGTCTTTCTGTGTCACTAGACTATAGAGCAGAAACTAGATCAGGCCTGCATTCGCATTTTCTGCACTTAGCAAAGAAATGAGTACATGAGGATAAACACAGTTAATAACTGAATCAATCATTCTCCACAAATTCAAAGGTGCTCGTATCGCCAAGGAAGCTGTGTGCTGAGAATCTTCGGTCCTAATCAGTGAATTTTGATATTTGGACTGAAACCAGCTGGTAAGGTGTTATTGCCTGTGGACAGTACACTTAAACTCCCTGAGTTTTTGGAGAGGATCATCTCCTTACTGTACTTACTTGAAGGAGACAGCAAGGGCATCTCGAAATCTGGTTTTGCTCAATGCAATCCATAAGTTTTAATGACTCTATTGATGATGCTGAAATAGTCGTGTCTGTCAGTTTATTCTGAGTTAACACAATGACCAAAAACAGAATATAGAGTCAAACTCCTGAACAGATTCTTCGTATGTGTGTGTATGTGTGTGTGTGTGTGTGTGTGATGTCCAGCGGTTACTGATTACCAAGTGTATGCTCCGAAGAGTATAAAGCACCTGGCTGAGTTCACTTGTGCCAATCCATAAAATGCCAGATGGCTCCGAGGCTCCAAGTTTGCTTATTAATCAAAAGCAATGTCATGGGTATACCACAGCAGAACACACAGATTGATAAAGTTATGCAATTATCGTGGGAGCAGGGAAGTTTTATAACCTCACCAGCTTCTACACCGTCACAATTTGTAATGCTTGCAGACTGCTTTGGGGATTTTTCTCCAAGGATAAATCAATCCCTTTAATCTTGTTAGCATCTATACATCACCGAAGTGTTCTGCTCAATGCTTTTGCCAGTTTACAGGATGATAGGACCGCTTCCTTTCTGGACAGCAAACTAGGATAGCATGCAAAGAACTCCCTGCAGGCTCTGATGCCTAGGAGCCCATCACATACCCAGCACTGTGATTCCTGAACCGCCACTTTTGTCTCCTTTGTGTTGGGTTTTTAGCGAAGAAGGACCTGGGCTGATACTGCTCTCCAATAACTATATTTTAGAGAAGTATTGATTAGTTTCACAAATCCTACTAACACGGGCACATGGTTTCCGAATGACCTACTTAGAAGTGCGAAACAATGAAGGCTGATCCTAGATCTGGGAGAGGTACCAGGGCATCAAACCTTTTGCTTCACATGTTCTCTTTGTCTTTCTGCTTGAGGAATGGCAGTGGATCCTTGAAGCAACCCAGCATCCTTTTTAAAGAAAATCTTGTGAATGACGCACTTCACGATGTACGGATAACAGTACTATCTCACTGGACTTGGATGAAAGTGAATAGGCTTCTATTTTTCTTTAAAAAATTAGTAACATTAAATTATAATAACCTTGGACAGTCGTATTATTTTAATCGGAATATATTTTATAGAACCTGCAGTGAAGACAATTATCTGATACATTCATCTGAATATTATTCATTCCATTATTTCTCTTCTACTTCTTATGCTCCATTTTGTAATATAAAAAATGTTGTATCTTAGTAGACGCAGATGGCTGTGTCATTATTCAGTTTTCATTTTCAAGACATTTCTGACATGGCAAAAAAATAAGCATACATTCTTGCCTTTTGCACAAGCACTTGAATTATACTCTGCAGGAATGAATTTTTTCCCCAATGTAGTCTACTCTGTGTAGCCATGACAAAATCAGTTCCAGATTTCACAGTGATAAGGAAATCAGCGTATTAAATTAATTTCTGAAAGCGTTCCCATTAGAACCATCTACTGCTGTGTCTATGTCACTAGTTATAGCCTTCCCTCGGCAAAGACGTTAGAGTCCGTTTGTAAGAGGATTTGCTATGGAATCTCAAATAAATCCAGGACCAGAGTGTGATGTGTATTTTCAGATTGCAGCAGAGACAGAATTTCTGGTATCTGGAAATGAATCATCGAGTACCAGACACAGAACTGAAAGGACGGTCTCCATGGAATGGAGAGTGCTTTGACATCATTACAGAGTCAAACAATGGTGACTCGGATTGTTGTAGACCTGCACACTCCATATTCCGTAGACCTGCCTGTGCTGCTTAGTTGGAGATTTCAGAAGGAGCTTAAAAGACGTGCTGCCATATGTGTGTCTCACGGGGGCATTTTAATAGAACATGACTGATGATTTTAAGAGATTAGAGCCACAACTGATCTCATTTTAATCTTTTGTTTTAAAACTAAGAATGCCCTTTGTTAGCTATCTCAGTTTACTGCAGAATCCCTCTATAGAAATTCTGGAGTGAAGCCCTTACTTGATAATTTTTTTGTGTCTCTACCTTGTATCCTAAGTCCAGACCTTGCCTCTATAGTATGAAGCAGTTACTGCAAAGATACATCTCCTCTAATGCTTAAGCATCCCTTGAAAGCTGGATTGCCTCTTTTTTTGGTCCAAATCTGGAGAGTTTTAACAGTTTTAGTGCTGATTTCCTAAGTGCCCTCGATGAGACAGGTATTCTGCCAAACAGTACACATCATCTTAACAGTTATCCTGCGCTGCCCAATAGCCTGGGTCAGAACCGGCCAGTCATTTGAGCTCCATTCTGAAATCAGGAAAATCAAGTTTACCAGGCTTTAACACATTCCCAAGCCAAGGCAGTGAGTGATACAACTGACCAAGATCAAAGAGTGTGCGATCGGGAAGCCCGTGTCCTTAGCCTCCGTGATGCCTGTCTGCTCAGTGCGTTGCTTTCTTGGCTTGTGCAGGTCTGATGAGGTCTCATGAGTTTTTGTCCCCGCCACATTTTCAGCAATAGCGTCCTTGCCTATTTTGCAGATTGTTCTTCAGTTTATGTGACTGAAGCGATGGTGTACAGTGCTGTGTGACACTTCTACGACATCCACTTGAGAGCTTCCTCACGCTAAACTCTGTGATGTCGCTCCATTCATGGAGCCCCAACTGCTTTAGGGTATGGATCTTTGTTATATCTGATGAATTCCTTAAAGATGGGACTGAATTTCCTTGCTCCTTGTGTCACCGAGATCGCTTGGCGTGTTGGGCACTTGTGAGTGATGTAATAAATGTGTCCTCCAGGAGTGTGAGTGAACCTTTCATGCTATGTGGATGTCACAACTCTGATTTGAGTTTGACTGTTTCCCACCACCCAAGATCATAGCATCTAAGAAGATCCTTCCGCTGCATCCTCTTTCTTCTCAAAATACACCCCCTTCCGATCTCATCACTTGGAGGGTGGGTCAGGGGCATTTAAGCGTAAAAATCTCTTACCCATCTGATTTTTCTTTTCTAGAAACGTCAAATTCCACCTGACCTACTTTTCCATCATTGTCTGTCGTGACCCCGGTCTTTGCCTTCTGCATGCTTGGGAATGGTGATCAGAGATGATTGTGATCCTGTGCGGTTAATTATACTCCCATGACTGTACAGCCTTATTATCCTTGACCTCCTGTACTCAGAGAGGTTGAGAAGCTTTGGGGACCGAAGCACCTCTGCACCTTTCACCTCTTACTGTCATCTTTGTGAGTGATGACGCTGTGCCTGTGTTGCTTATTAATAAGCTCCAGTGACTGTGTACTGAGTCCTTAAAAACTGAGTGCCAGATATCTTGTCATTGTCCTCTCTTCACCTCCCCTTTCCCCTCCCCATCCCCTCTTCATCCCCTCCCCTTCTTCCTCCTTCCCCTCCCCACCTGCACCCCCATCTTCCTTTCCCTCATTCTCTCTGTAGTTCAGTGTTGATCTTACATCTTCAAAGTACAATCAGAAATAGGAGCAGGAGCAGAAAAATGGGGACAGTGGGGAATAAACGAGGAAGAAAAGGGAGGATGGGCGGAAAGAGGGAAGAGAAGAAAAGGACTCTGGGTAAATACTTGGAAGCAGGAGTCCTTTTTATATCCCCTCCCTGACTCTGTTACCATCTCTCTTCAGCTGCCGCTCTCCCTGTGCTAAGTGCCTAGTGGACCTCTATTCTCCCTTGTCAAGGGGCAGTTTCCTGTGCCCTGTGGTCTCTGCCCTCACCTTTTCTGCTTGAGTGTGTGCTCCTCCCTCCCTCCTCTTGCTTCTTTGCCCAGAAATTTCCCTGCTGATCCATGGACCAGCTGATTTCTCCCTTCTCTGGGCTGGTTTCCAAAACTTATCCTTCCTAGGGAAGGCAGAGTAGATGGTCGGTCCCACTGGCCAACACTCATTATTGGTTCCTTTCCAGGCGTTTACATAAACACAGTATTTGTAGGTATCCTAATATTTACATACACAGATGCCACAGGACTTTAAATCGGTCTTGCCCTTCTTTGCATCCTAATACATTAAGTGTGTCTTGTATATCTCAACTAGGAAAGAGTAACCGAAAACACTTCCGACCCCAGATGGACTTCAAGGGATGGCCATTTATTCAGGCTGCAGCTAACTTTTGAATGAAAGGAAGTCATTTCCCCTCATGAACCAGATGTCAGCATCAGTAATTTTTGTTTCAATAAATGAATTGCTTTTTTTTTTTTTTTTCAAAGAATCCTTCAACATAATGAGCTTTCAATGTCTTAGAAATAAGTTAGTGGACTTCACCCAAGTTTGGCGGGAGAGCTGTTCAATTCGCTTGGGTGTGTAGTCATAGACTTTAACATGGAAAGAGTTATTCTCTGCCTCCCCTTCTCCTGTCTCCTTCCCACTCTCTCTCCTCTCCTTCCTCCTACCTTGTTCCCCCTCCTGTTTACCTGTTCTTCCTGTCCTCCTCCTTCCTCCCACCTCCACACTCTTTATTCTCTTCCTCCTCCTCCTTGGCCTCCTTTTCCCCCTTCTCATTTCCAGGAACCTCTTATAGTGACCTGTGCTTACCTGTTAGGAGGTTTTCCCTAGCTTCTTAAGGTGGGCCTTCAGCAGAGAACTTTAGGAATCTCTGTTGGAATGCATTTATTTCTCTTAGAAAGGAAAAGAGGCAGAAATGAAAGGCAGACCAGAGCAGCGGGATAGGCCAGCCCTGCATGCTCCAGGGGCCTCCTGCAGCTTTGCATAAAGCGACTTACTGCTTCTTCTCAGGGGCCTAAAAGGTGGGTGGTGCTTCTGCATGGAGCTCAGAGTCACCAGTGGAGGAATAGCATTTCTGCCTGCGCTAGGCGACCCCCAGCCTGTGCCTGCTTTTGACACAGGTACCTAGGCAGCAACTCAGTGAGAAGCCTGGGGGTTTGCTTGAAGAAAACAAAGCAGACAAGAGTCTCTCCGTGTTTGTAGGCAGACAGCTTCCTAAAATCTTCACGTGGGGTTTGCATTAGTGCGGGACGCACTTAATTTACTCTAGAACCCAGTCTTGACAATATTGATGATGCCTCATAACAATAACAGAAAAGAAACCCTGACAGAAAAGAGTGTTACTGACGCAGGCCCACTGTTGCCTGTTCTTTATTTTTAATGCAGTTCTTTTACTTTGGCACCGAGGAAACATATGGAATGTTCTTCTGTCTAAAGTCAGATGCCTCTGCTTAATTTCCTTCAAGACAACGAAGTCTCGCTCAGAAAATACTATTTTCTGTGGGACCTTGTGTGTGCTATTTTACCTTACTGCTGCTTGCTAACTGATTTACCTCCTGTTTTTGGTTGGAGAACATCACTCTGCCAGATGTTTTCAACTTTTTCCCGCACGTGACTCCCCACTCCCACTTTGCTAAATTGCGAGACGCACCTCATTGTTGTCTATGACACTTCGTAAACCACAGCGCACGTCACGCTGATCAGGGGGAGGAGAAGGGTGTTGCTAAGTCTGCCGCTCGCACCCCGAGTGCACTTGCTCCCATGGGAGCGCCATGGAATGTCTCACACATACAGTGCAGGTTCACACCTTGGCACTGGTTTGCAATGCTGTCCCAAGTGCTTCCCAGAACCCTCATGAAAACAACCGCAGTATAATCTACTTTAATCTTTCTCCTTGCAAAGATTGTCACGTTTATTTGATGCGACATACCGCCTCATGTGTTGGCTTCCCGGTCAAGGTCCTGCATGACATTTGTTTGGAAAATAAAACCTGTAAACTTTTAAAGAGGCTCAGCTGGAGGAAGAAAGCCCTTCACGTGCAGAAATGCTGTGTAAATATGAACACGTGGAGTATCGCGATTGCAGATGTTTAGCTGTGCCGAGCAGCGGCTGTAAATTTTCCTGGTTCGTTGATGACATGCTTCACTTCTCTTCAGACTTTGTGTGCTTCCAAATTCTTCTCAAAGGCCAGGCAATATAGTACCAACTTTCAAACTCTGTTTGCTTTCCTGTAAGAAGTTGGGAATTTATGCTTGTACACACATGCATGTATACATACTTATACACACACACACACACACACACAGTCACCTATATGTACATGCATTTGCATGCAGAGTACATATATATAGGCACATGTCTTCACTTGTGCAGACACACACCTACACACAGGCATATATACACATGCACAAATACAAAGGCACAAAAGTATACCCACATGCATACACACCCAGTATACGTATATGTGTATGGTCATGTATGTACACATATATACACATGCATGTACATATATATACACACATGTATACACACATATATACACATATATACACATGTATGTACATATATATATACACATGCATATACACATATAGTCACAACTCTACATGCATATACAGGCATGCAAACGCAGATAACACATACATGTGCACGTACATCCATATCTTCATGTGAGTGTGTATATACATATGTATGCCTAGGGTGGAAATACCTCTTTAGTGCACCTTGCCTGCCACCATCATCAGTACCCTGTATGCTGGTACAGAGGGTCCTGAAGGGCAGGATTCTGGAAAAGTCTATCCTTGCATCTGAGCATTTAGCTGATTCCATGATGAATCAGAGTATCAGCTTAGGACACAGGGCAGTGAGTGGTAAGAGGTCTTGGTACCTTCGGTGGGTAGAAATTGCTGTTTACAATTAGAGATGTCCATCTGATTGTAGGCAAGAGGATGTAGAGATTGAGTCTGCTTGTCACATGACGAGAAGTACCAGCAGAAAAGGATTGTTGCCCAAGACGCTTAGCCTGGCATTTTGTTTTTTTGGTCTTTGTCACCAAAAAGAACTGTGTTTGAAGGAAGCCATTAAGGCAGGGCTCACCATTGTGCTTTGTAAAATGTCTTGTTGTCAGCCCATGCTTATTCTGTGACAAAAATGCAGTACAAAATACAGATAAGGAAACAGAAAATAAGTAACATCTAAGTAATTACCAAGATCCATACATAAGTTTTTGTTTTGACTGGGATCAAAATATTTTGACTTTTTCTTTGAGGTCATGTTGCACCATATTGTAAAATCGGGGTTGTGTACCATGGAGAGCTTTTTGTCTGTTGACCAGGATAGAAGAGACCCAGGAGACTAGCAAAGTATCAGGTAAAGCATCTGAGCTGCTCTTGTGAGCAGCGGGCATGCATGTCACATGGACGAGAAGGCTGGGGACTGCGAGGCCTGCACTTTCAACATGGTAATTTTGTCAAAGATCCCGCGGAGATGGAAATGAAAGCCGATGGCTGACTGCTAAGCAGGTGGTTTCCGGCGGCTGGTAGAAGCATGCGAACCAAAACGATAGAGGTGGAAATGAGGACAGCACAGATTTGGGAGCTCCCGAGGGAATAGTGCCCCAAGATGGCATTTGATAAGAGCTGTCTGATGAATAAGGAGGACATTTCTGAGAAAACTGAAGCCCGTGGTCACAGTGACCGTGGCTGGAGGAAGCTGAGAGAGCTAGTATGGACTCAGTGTCTTAACATTCAAGAGAGTGGAAGAGAATTGGGAGTAACGTGGGCCAGGGCTCAGGTCGTCACCTCATTCAGGAAACACGGCCCAGAATCTGTATGCCCAGTGCTCATACCAGTATCAGCACTGCCTTTCTTGTGCTCTTTGTGAATGAGAAAAGATCGGGAGACACTGTCCGAATAATGCCGTGACCAAGGACATCTTTAATTTCCAGCTTCTCATAGCATCCTTTGCTGTCTTTCTTTCCTGAGATTCAGCAATCACATGTAGGTCATGCTACCCACCACTGGAAGCTGGCGTTACAATACACCACAGGCTGAGAGATACTCCGTCTGAAAGCTTTTGCAAGAAAGCACTGGGAAATGTCAAGAGGAAGAGCTCAGAGTGCCTGAGTACAGCATTAAGGTACAGTGCCTCAAGATTCACCGGCACCACTCAAGTGGCAGATGGCTTCCGGAAGGAGGAAATACAGGAAAAGTACCTAAGTCACTTTCAGCATTGATGTGCAGCAAATTTTGCATTGCCAGTTAGAGTTCTGCTTCAGTATGACGAATCATCATATCTGGCTTTCAGTGTGGTGCTAGGACAGAATTTAAAAACAGTGCTTCGATTTCAGTATTTTGCTCTGAGACCTTGTCCGTGCCTTTGAGACACAATTTCAAAGGAAATTCTTACTCTGGCCTGATCTAAGAGAAGGAGAAAGCCCTGCCTCCTCCAGTGCTCTGGGTCAGTTAAGGAGAGTGGTAGATCATGAATTAGCAACCCCCAGCCCTATCCTGACACATTCCTCCTCCTATACTCTCCTGTATTATGTATGTGCATATAATCAGCCAGACACATAACGTCAGTCCAAGTTCATAAAGCCCTAGGAGGTGGTGAGGGTTGAGAAATCGACAACTGGTTATAAAGTGCATTACAATTAGAATCAAGTACGCAATCATTACATCAGATCACTGTATTTTTACCATGAAAATATAAACAACCCGACTGTCTTCTTTATAGTTAATTTCAATAAAAATTACATGAGCGTAAACATGATACATCAACATGAACAGTGAGAGAGAAAATTTGGTCTCACATATTTTCTCCAAGAGCAGTTCTTTTAAAAGTAATCTAATCGTGCCATGCGAAATGTCGTGTGATTTAGAATTGCAAGTCTTAGGTTTGTGTTCTGGGTTGACCCTTTAAATCTGTCGTCACCAGCAAGTTAGCGTTCAAGTAGGATCTTTAGCAAAATTGTGTGTAAGAAGCAATCACTAAGACAAACCCTTCTGTTGGCTTTCTGCAAAAACCTCCCAGATACCTCTTGAGGGTGAAAGAATGTCGCTTGCTGCAGAGCTCAAAGCAAATTTATGGATATCGTAAAAGTCTACAATCCTTGCCTTACATAGCAATATATATACATTTTTCTTTGGAAGCTTTCGTCATAAGGAATTAACTACTCCTTGAATAGTAATTTGAATTCTTTGAATAGTAAAACCAAATGTCATTTCTTTTCCTGTAACAAGCCATTTAATAGCGAGACAATAATATTTAAGTCTTTCATGGGTTTAATGGATAATGGAGATTAGAACTCTTTTAAAATGATCAAATTTGTACTTGACTAGGAAGATACTGCACTCAAATCACAATTCAATTTCCTTGCCTTATCCAACTTTCCGAGCTGTTTCTTAAGGAGTCATAGAGTATTTGCTGCCTGTTTCACAATTTCAGAAATGCTCTTTAGGGAAGAATTCCATTGCAGAAAGACAGATGGTAAGCGGTATTGACAAACAACCTATGGTATATAGAATATCAGGAAAATATTATTCAATGGAAATTCCGAGGGGGCTCAATGTGAAAATTAAGACAACTCTTCCTAAAAAGAGGAAGCATCAGTAGACTGGTCAGAGTGGTAGAAGGGAACCCTGGAGTAGGTCAGCTGTCTCTCTTGGTGACCACGGAGGACCTTTGGGAGAACAGCTCAGAGATACAAAGCGAGATAACACTAGCATTGCTGGAAAGACCAGCGAAAGAGTAGTAGTGCCCTTTCCTCTGGGGAGCAGCCTGTCTGCATATGGTGCAGAGAGCTGCTATTGTTTCTGTATGCCACAAAGCAACAGTTTGGGCTGCTGTGACTTCCAGTTTGTGAAATAATAATGTCCCTCATCACTCAAGCCATTTGGACTTGAAAATCATGTGAAGTGATGGAAATCTCTCTTCCAGAGAATGAATGGGGTGTCATAAGACACAGGGAAAAAGGGTAAGGGCCATCTAACATGGCTCTGTCTGTCTCCACTACTTTCTTCACTTAACCGGAAATTGGGGAGAGGGTGAGAGAGGAATGGAGCCATCGCTTCTCTGTGCCTCCCTTTTACTCAGCTCTACATCTATATTTTGTCTCACATACTCCATTTAAAGGTCAGCAGTATCTATGTCTAAGGATAGTTTATCCTACCACAAACCATAGGTGATGAATAATACATATGGCAGAGAGAATCCTACAAGGAAAGAAAGACTTGAAGTTACAGGGAAGTCAGTGAATAGATGTTGTGGTCGTCAGGGGTCACAAGAAGAACAATTACATACAGGACACATAATTTATAGTATTATTTATAATGGTCATCCAGGGAGTCACATACAAAGAAGGTGCAGGAAAACTGTCCACACACTAAAGACCTAGAAAATTCAGCAGAGGGCCTGGACCCCATGGCAATAACCTGCATGGGTTCAGCTGAAAACCCAGAGACCATGAGAATGACCCATGCAAGCCTGCTTCACAGATCTGCACTGGGAATTCCCAAAGATTAGCAGTAGAAACTAGAAAATCTATGCCAGAGAGGTGGAGGATCTGTGCCAGCAGGCTGAGGGTTCTGTGCTGGAGCCAAGAAGTGATGCTCAAAACAAGGACCAAGGCTCCCCTGAAAAGTACCACAACCATCCTCAGTGACAGTTATTAAGGACCTGGCCTAGATCCCCAATGTCCCAAACAAGTGTATTGCAAAGGATCAAATAAATGAGATAAGTAGTATGATTTTAGGGCTCCAGGAAGATCAAAACCCTCTGCAGAGTTCAAGACTCTAGAAGCTAAGGTAAGGAATGTCTCTTGGCCGCCTCTTTTTATTTAGTTTTTCAAATTAGGAAAGGGTTGGAGTGGAAAACACAGGAAACTGAACAGATTTTGGAAGTGGTTCAAGGACTTTGCCAAATAACAGATTATGTTTCATTTATGAGAAATATCTTAGGAGAAGATCTCCATGTTGCATTTCACTACAGGAGTGAAATGCCTGCAGCTACAGTCTTTATTTAGTTAATCGGGATTGGAGCGAGGTGTCCTCAGCTGTGCCCTTATCTTGCCTTTTGAAGCATCTCTTTGTTCTCAGATTCTCAATGCCCAGGCCATGCCACGGCCCTGCACGTGTGTGCAATTTCCGGCTTCAGTGGCTCCCAACAGACAGGGAGGTCCTGAGCTCCTCTGATGATGAGAACAACTGAGTACCTAAAAGGAAACCAGCATGACAAGCTTCTCCTGGAGATTGAGCAGCACACATCTTCCCCTCCAGAGCCGGGAAGTGATGCTCAGTGTAAGGACCAGAGCTCCCCCAGAGTGAGCTGCAGCCATTCTCACCAACAAGGTCCCGAGCTCCTCTGATGACATTATCAGGGGAGCCCGCATGACAAGCTTCTGCAAGAGAACCAATGACTCCAAACAGCAACACCACGTAGGAGAACCCACAATGCTACTCTTCCTCCCCAGGTCTCTTTTTTATGCTGGCAACAGTCCTTAGGTGGGCCATCCACCTTCAGCACCACGCTGATTCAGTTCAGCTGGTGTTTAAGTTGACCACCAGTTACCAATCCACTGCAGATGTATTTTCCACCAGAAAGCTTACAGGGAAAATGAAGAAATCTTATCTGGATGAGAATATATTTCCTAATCCATTCAGTATTTTCGAAGGATTCTTGTAAAAGGTGGTAGAGAAAACATCTTGTGGCTGATACATGCTCGGAGACATTAGAAATGTACAAAAATTAGGGCTGGGAAGAGGACTGGATGTCTCTAACACCATACCCATACTGCTGGCCAGGAGTTTATGCAGATCATGTTAAAATTAAAGATGGTCCCAGATACAGTACAAACCCTTGGCAAGCATCCTGGGCTGTTATTTCCAGGAAGGGGTTCCCTTGAGCCTCTGAGCAATGCTATGAATCTCTCTTTGCCCCTTGTTTTGGCAGAACTTTCCCGTAAGCCTGTGGTGTCAGGATTAAACCAGAAGCTGTGATGTTTGTCATTGGCAAAGACCAGCTCTTGGTGTGATTTCAGATTCGTCAGGCTGGCCATCACGCAGAAAACGTGAATCGCACAGATCACAACTAGAGTTCATGGATGGGACAAAAGCGAGCTGCCAGATTTTAAAAAATCCAGTGTTTCACTCAGGAGTCATATTTAGTTGTGCAGAATTTATGTGTTTTCCTTTTGGTAACACTGAAGTGTGAAACCATAAATGTGAGCTAATAGAAGATAGTATGTGTACAGTAGTACCCAACAGGGTTAGGAACATAAGAAGCATATAAAATGAAATCTGTTTCTTTCTTCTTATACTTCTTTCCCATTACCTTGCAGGTAGAAAAATAACAGTAGAGATGGTTAATGTCAGTTGAAAAGCCTAGCCACATACAATGGTACACATTTGTGAATGAAGATAGGGAAGTGAAATTAGAAAAGTAGAATATGCTATTCTCAGAAAAGCCAAAGGATAAATAATGGTACCTTTGCCGAGAGGTTAAGCTAAACAAGATAATAATAGGATTATAATGATAAGAATATAGTATCTTATTAATTGAAGTATAACCCCCTGCTCACTCTAATGATACATCAAAATCTCATCTAACCTAATCTCTGTTTCAAATATAATTTAAGAAATTACTAACGATCAATGGAAACTAAGAAGACCGACCATCTCCGTAACTCCACAGCTAGTAGATAATTTTGGGATTCAGCTCTAATGACTGTGTGATTAGTCATTAATGCTTTAATAGTCCTCCCTCCCAGTGTTGATCTTTCTTGGGACGTAGAAAACAAGCTCTCTGGTTAGCGTGGAAGGATGACCTAAATTCCAAATGCAACAGGAAGATATATGTGATGTGCTTATGTCATATGTCATTTTATCCATACTTTTTCTTGAACTCTTTAATGGATGGCTGGCTACATCCATCTCGGAGGTGTTTGTAGAGAATATTCAGAGATCTAGGGGACATGAGTGCTATCCTTTCTGTGATATTTCTGGATTCAGAATTCTTTGATTTTTCTAGGCATGGTAAAATTTCTGGAAATGGAAAGAAAAAAGAGAGCAGGAGCAAAGTTAAAGGGGTTATAACTAATTTCTGAAAGGGGATAAATGAATGAAAGAATAGTTGTACCCTTAGTGGACCCAACAGTGGAAGAACACTGCTTAATCTTGGGTATGTTAGATTACAAAGAAGGTGGGCCATCCATCTGCCACTGGAATTACGTGTTAAGCCGGTTTTAAGAACACATGGATTTGAAGTTGCCCCAGTGACAACTGGCTGAGTACAAGAAGACATGCATTATATAGAATAAAATTAAATAGAATAAAATTTTGTTATCTGTAAATCGATATGACCCGATTAGAATAGCACAGGGGAGCTTCCCTTTGGCCTTGTGAATCACGTGACACGAAGGAGAAACAGAGATTACAGTTTCGGGAGAGGTGATTAAATAGCCCCACTAATAAAATACATCTGTCTATTTAAACATAAAATTCATGGAAATAAAAAATACTGGAAATGTGTTTGTTATTGATACTTTGCGTGGTTCTCTTTATTAACACTTGGATTACTAACAGCATTATAACCAGAAAGTCTAGAATGATCCAGAAAAAAAGCTCCAGAAAGAACGGAAAGGGAAGGCATAACTGATCTGAGATGAGATGGAGGACTGAGGACATTTTTAAGAGGATGTGGCATTATTTTTGTTATCAGAATTTCATGGGCAAAGCCCTGGTAGGATCACCCTGCCCAGTGCACCAGTCAAGGACTTGAGCAGGAATGGAGTTTTTCTCAGTGTGGCCATGCCGGGCGGGACAGATGAAGAGGTTCCAGATGTGTCATCGAGGGGCTGGTAGAAGCTTTGGGGTTTTATGGGAAAAGGGGAGCAAAAGCCAGGGAGGGAGGATTGTATAGCCAGGTAGGTGACTACGGTCAGCCCACGGTCTGGTTCATCTGTATCTCACTATTGGTTCTACGCGGTGGCCCTGGAGAAATCAGTTGAGGGTCCAGTTCAGTTCCTGTGGTCCTGTGTGAGGGTGGCCTCATCATGACATAGTGAGTCCTCAGGGCTCGGCTTTCCCTAGAATCCCAGGTACCTGTAGGTGTGGGACAGGGACCCCCTAGGTTTGGCACAGTGACCCTCCAATTTTAAGTGCTGCTGCAGGGTGGATGGAGCGAGATGTTAAAAATGACAGTTGAATGTCCCTGTATATCGTGAAAATGGCTTTCTCCATCTTGGTGTCCTCAGTCTAGAAGGGGGAGAAGACAGGTTAGGTAATCTGAGAGCTGATACACCTCATATTACTCATTTTTAGCCAGATGCTTGCTAAGTGGTTGATAGGCCTATGTGCAGGGCTGAGCAGTGGTCTAACCCAGACTTTAGAGCTAAAAAAGGAGACAGATATGGACTGAAAGCAGAGACACCAAGGTTTTATCTGCTTTTAGTTATGCATCGGGCACCTGCAAGCCCAGCGTCTAAGTGTCTGTTATGTTTTATTACAGGAACCAAAGCCCAGTGATGAAAAACCCAGCCTCTCTCTGAGGTTCAAAATGGACTTTCCATTCTCTCTCCCCTTTAGTCTTGGATTTCAGGTGATACTACTTAGCGTGATGTTTTGTACGGTGTGGAACACTCCACCAGTGGTATTAAATATTTAAGGCTCAGAATGAAAAGTTTCTTAATTCTGCAGATGTCATCTTCTTTGGGTTCCGTTCTCAAGAGATGGACCACTAAAACCTAAGCACATTAGTTGCCCATGGTGTGACTAAACACAATGGCATTCTGCACCCCACATCATTTACCTGCTGTAACTCGGTTTGGATATTCTCCGTAGCTGATTAGAAGTTTCAAATCATTTTCTTTAAATATGGAGTCTAAAGATGTGATATTTTCTTTTTCTCTCTCATGCAGCTCAAACATGTAAAAATTCACATTTATTTCTCCCAGGAAATTATGTGAAAGCATGTAATATGAGTTAAAATTAAAAAGTCCATCAATTAAGGTAAGCTACACTTGCTCTGTTTTTATATTTTATCTGGCCAACGTGATAACTATGTCACTGTATGAGCTCGTGTCTTAGTTACTTTTCACTAGTCGCTGAGACAAAATACCTGATGCCCAAAGTTGGGAAAGGAAAGGTTTATTTCTTACAGTTTTTGGAGGTTTCAGTCCATACTCAGTTGGCTCCAAGGCAGGGTGGCATGGCGGGGCTGCAGTTCATGGCAGCTGCAAACAGCAGGGCGGAAACCGGCAAGAGAGAGAGAGACGCTTTCTGCCTGCCATTACATCACATCCTGGCTCCACCCCTAGGCCGGTGTAGCACTCACACCCCCAGTCCAAGCACTAGACAATGAACCAATCACAGATGCACAATGCAAATGCATGAGGCCTGGGGGCCATTGACATAACCATGACAGCTCGTTTTGCAGTCTTTTGAGGTATCTTGGGAGGAATTGGATATTTTGGAATGTTCCTTTTAACAATGTTTGTTAACGAATACTTGTTATGAGGCCTGGTGTTATTTAGCAGTACTAAAATAAACACAATTGTTATCAGGGCTTAGGGAGCACCTGACTTGGAAAGTTAAAAAATAACAATAATAATAATAACTCACAAGAGGAAAATAAAAGAGAAGAGCATGGATGTGATGCCTTCATTCACCTTTTCCCAAACTCTGCACTTCTTGTCCTTGTAATGGATCTTTTGCTCTGTGTGGATGGATAGATGTGATTTATTAGAATGCTTCTTGTTGGATTCTTCCACATTCCAGCGGTGCCCCAAAGAAATGAAATCTGAGCCTGTTGCTTGGGGTCTGTGAGTCCCACAGTGACAGGATTTGGTTTGATTCACGGAAGCATGGGTTCCTCATCAGCTTCGGATCTTCTGAATTCACTGGCTTCACCCTTAAGGGTCACTGTGTTTCCTGAAAGTCTCATTCCCATTCTGCACAACCCTTAATACTCTGTCCTCCTCCCATACATACAGCCTTTCATCTCCTCCAGCCCTTTTCTGAGGTTGCTTGTATTTGTGCCCAAGAGAATTTTTTTTTTTTGTACTGGGGATCGAACTCATGATCTAGTGTTTGCCAGGCAGGTGCTATTGCTGCCGAGCGAAATCCCTGGCTCAAGAGGATATGTTTGAAATCTATCCCTGTGCATTCCTTGTTTGCTCTTGTGCCGCAGACTCCAGCGAACTAGAGCCATCCTTTCTGTAAATGCTGCTAATGATTTCTAAAGCAAGGATGTAGAGAAGGAATAAGGAGATATTTTTCTGGGCTTCCAGAGCCCATTGTTTGTTACATGAGAACCTGAGATGGACCAGGGAATGCTGAAGTCAGGCTTTATCAGGGAGAAAAGGGATGGCAGCTTCACCTATCCAAAGGCACCTACCGCTGTGGCCCGTCTTACTGAAGTCCTCCAGGGGAGAGGACCCAGGGTAACCCTTTAGCACAGATAGCAAACCTTTTCCCGAATGGGTCAGAGAGTAAGTATCTCAGACTCTGCAACTAGAAGGTCTGTGTCACAAACACTGCTCTGCCTCCTGCTGGGAAAACTGCATAGGCCATGCCCACACTGGTGAGTGTGACTGCATTCCAAAACATTGTGATTTTTGTAGACATTGAATTTTGAATTTAAATAAAACCCATAGGTAACAAAATCTTCTTTTGATTTTCTCTGCCACCTCTTGGCCATGACTATTAAAGAAGATAAAAGCCATTCTTAGTTCTTGGGTCATTAAAAAAAGAGAAAGAAAAGAAGAGGACAAAGAGGATCCTGGATTTGGCTTTCAGGATAGTTTGTACATTCTTTAGTTTAAAGCAAGAGGAAGAGAAGGAGGAAGAAGAGGAAGAGGAGGAGAAAGGGGAAGAAGTGAGGTAAAGATGGGAATAAAGATAGGTAAAAATGAGACAATGTACATCATAATTTTAAAACTGTACTTTTAAGAAAAACTTCAGTTACTCTAGGTTATGATGCTTTTTGCTCACCCAGGGAACTTCACTCAAAAGAAAAATAAATGCTACTAGTCTGAAACACAGGACAAGGCTGTAAAGGAGGGTTTTGTGCTACTCACCTCTGGAATGGGCAATTTCCACCTCTGGATGGTGCATCCCCTTTCTTCTGTAAAATGGACATTTTGCCTGTGAATGGGTCCACACTTTCACCTGTAAAAATTGAACCCCTGCTTTCTACAGCATCACAAAATTCCACAATTTCTGTCTCTGGCAACACATAAACCAGCTCCAGGTTGTTAGACACTGCCCTTAGGGGGCCCACTGTGTCCTCTTTGAATGTATGTATACTTTTTAGTTCTAGTAAGCTAGTAAGCTTCTTTATCCTTTTTCTGTATATCTTGAAGATTCTTTTGCTAGAAGATTCTTTTTCTGTGATAAAGTCAGGTGAGCCAGCAGTCTTCCCCCAAGAGGAGGGTGAATTCAGTTTTCTGATCTCGTTTAGGGAACCTCGTCAGATCCTGTTCAGTGATAGAAGAATGGAAGAAGGAGAAGAAGAGATGTGAGGAGGAGAAAGCAGTCATGACATAGTCCAAGCCCATCATAGCATTGCAGGCAGCTGACTTAGAAAGATTACAAGTAGTCAGATGGCAGGGCAGTGGAACGAGCCAGTGCACAAGACCTTATACCTTGCTGCCTTGGAGGAGACAGACACCTCCGCTGTGGGCCAGGCCTCAAGACAAAAGGTAAATCAAATGCACCCACATACTTCCTAAGGATAAGCACCAGGAATTGGTATTCTAAATACCTAAGGATCACCTTGAGGAAGCCAGGAGTCACCATCCCAACCCCCTACAGGAAGAGTTACTGCTCTGTATTCATGCGTGCGTGCTACTTGACTTGCTTCCTCTTTTGTCCCCGATTTAATCAATTTTATCTGAAAAAATTAATCATATTGTTTGACCATAGTTCTGTCCCACCTCATGCCCACCTTGTGAGTTCCCATGTTTTCTTCCTCTTGGACTTGCCTCACGTCTTGGTTTTGCTCTATAAAAGTTCCACTCAGGACCCCTTCTGTCTCTCTCTCAGAGAGGAGCTTTCTGTCTCTCAATAAATATATTCTGCTTTAACCTCCATTGTTCTTAAAATTTATTCTTCGATTTTAGAGAACGTGAACTCGCACTGGACAGCTAGTAAGTTGGGGGTTTCATTGCGCTTTATCAACAGAGTTGAGAGACTGGTAGCATCCTGGGCCCTTATCTGCTGTTCATAAAAACATGATTTGTGTTTACTTCGGGGGCCAGCAGGTATTTTAGAGCTCTGTGAATCATAACTCTTCACTTGGGCCTGCAGCTGTCCAATACCCGGTCTGCATTTTGCAGTCTTTGTTACTATAAATTGTGGTTCAAATCTCTTCATGGCTCTGCATAGGGGCTGTTGAACATGTAGGGAGGATCTGCCTGTGAGCTGGCCAGACAGAGTTGATTAGCCCAGAAGTTGTGTGGTGCTGTTACAGGCAGCCAAGCTAGTTAGAAATACTATAGGCAGTCAGACAGGGCAGGGCCCTCAATGGAGCCAGAGCAGAGGTTCAGACACCTTGCAGTCTTGGAAGAGACAGTCACCTCCTGCCATGGGCCAGATCTCAAGACAAAAGGCAAAACAAATACAGCCACTTCCTAAGGTTCCACAGTCCAAACAGTTCTCTGTTACCCTGAGGAAGTCAGGACTCTTCCCCTACAGGAAGAGTCACTGCTGTAAAGCATGCCCATGTACTGCGTGACTCACTCCCCCATTTGCTCCTAATTTAATCAACTTTACCTGAACAATTGATCTTATTGGTTGACCACAGTTCTGTCCCGCCTTATGCCCACGTTGCAAATTCCCATTTTTCCCCCCACCTTTGACTCATTTAACCTCATGATTTTACTCTATAAAAGTCCTTGGAAAAGACAGAGTCCTTGACAACCCTCTCAGGACCCCTTCTGTCTCTCTCAGACAGAAGCTTTCTTTCTCTCAATAAATATATTCTACTGTTAACCTCCATTGTTCCTAAAATTCATTCTTCAATTTTAGAGAGCACAAACTCATACCAAACATAGTAGGTTGGGAGTTTCCTTCCCCTGTATCAATGCTGTCCCCTTCAAGTGTGAGGACACCAACATAAGAGGGTCATTCAGCTACGGAAAACTCCAGCCACTGTCCTGGACTCGTGATCACCTGGATTCTAGGAAAGGCAGACACCACACCTGACTGGGATCCCCCACCCCAGCACGACAAAGACAGCCCTTTCCTGGAAATGAAGCCATCCCTCAGCCATAAAAATCCCAGACCTGTGGCATAAGGACAGAGAAGACTGTGGTCCGCTAGGCTAGACCCCCATGTGGTCACCAGCAGCATTTCATGTTCCCAGAGTTTGGACACTTTTGAAAATGTTTAAGGAAAATTTGATTACTTTTCTTAAACACCAGTGTGAACCTACACTGAATGGGTTGAATGATAAGAAATCTTACTAGGATCTCGGTGTTACATTCCATGAAATCTGTGAAGCACATTAAAAAATATTCGCTAATCTGTTTATAGTAGTTGGATGAGCTTTGTTCTTCCTTCTGTTACCTCTGGTAGAAAATCAAGTTGCCCAACCATTGCGTATAATGCCTATATAGTTTATTGAAATAAATACATACATGTGCACATGCATATGTCTTTCTCCCTATCTATCTATCTATCTATCTATCTAATATATTTTAACTGAGACATTACTAGAGATTGAATTGTAACCTCCCAGAAATCAGTATGTTGAAACATCGATTTCCAGTCCATCAGAATTTGTGTGTATTTGGAGATAGCAGCTTTAAAAAGATGACTGAGTTACAATAAGATCATTGGAGTGTGCAGAAGCCAGCATGACTGGTATCTTCTGAGAAGAAGAAATTTGGACACGGGGAAAGTAGGTATGCCATTCAAACATGAAGACAGCTGTTTGCAATTAGGAGTGAGGCCTCAGAGAAAGTCACCCTTACTCCACCCTTACTCTACCTTGATCTTAAGTTTCCAATGCCCCAATGAAATAAATAAAATAAATAAAATAAAATAAAATAAGTAATTTCTGTCACTTAAGTCATATAGTGTGTGGTACTTTGTTAGAGCAACCCCAGGAAATCATTGCTAAGGGCTTTTTGAGATCCTGGGATATGTGTATGGTTTACCTAGCTGTTCCCCTAGTATCCTTCACATCTGAATGATAATCTTGCTCTGTGCATATCTGTATGCAAATTTCCTCTTCTCATAAAAACTCCAGTCCACATTCAAAGGAGTATAGACATTCCAGTACTTTAAAAATCCTCACACTACTCTCCTGTCAGGAAGAAAGCTACATCAGCAAATTAGATGATTTTTGTTATTGTTACTTGGCTGATGTGCATGGGTTGTTACGGAGACACAAAGCCAAAATTACTCAGATACCTTCCAAAGACCATTCAGCAAAATTGATGAATTATGTGCCCTCTGACCTCTGGTTGCTGGAGAAATGCAACAAATAGGATCAATCCATCTCTAGTTATCTATCTATCTAGTGCAAAACTTCACTTAAAGCATGCTGTCTATAGTTTTCTTTGAAAGCGATTTGTAATCTTTATTTATGCTTTTTATTTATACCTTTGGGCATAAATAATGAAGGGAAGTTATACTCCCAGCAAATCTGTAAAAAGTCTTTTTCAGCATTAACTCATGGGGAAGTAGGAAATAATTCTGCATTTGTTGGATTTACATATTCTGGTGCACTTGGGAGAAAATTTGTGATGGTGTGAACATTGAGGGAGGGGAAAGGCAGTGTGATGAGCACCATCCTTCACGCACCCAGGCTGGGCATGTTGAGCACACCTGTAACCCTAGCATTCTGGGAGGCTGACAAAAGAGGATCACAAGTTCAATCTCAGCCTGGGGAACTTATCAAGACTCTCACTCAAAGAATAAAAGAAGTGCGGGGGAGATAGCTTAGTGCAAGGCCTTATGTTTGGTCTCCAGGAGCCAAGAGACAAAAGAACACCATGGCCAACCCAGAATCACCAATGCAGGTGTTGTCTTTGTCTTGTAAATATGTTCCTAGGAATAAAATGATAGCCGGTTGTTTAGCTGTTAGAGTTTAGTTATTAAGTATTCCTCAAAGCGATGTGAAGAAGGCTTAATTGCTAGCCTGTGACACTACTGGGATGAAGTGGAAACTTTAAGAGTTGCCTGCATGTGAGAGGAAGCTAGGTCACTGGTTGCATACCCTTGAAAGAAGTATTGGAACCCCGCACTAGCTGCCATGGAGGTGAGCAGCTATGCTGTGCCCCCTCCCCTGTGATGTTCTTCCTCCCCACATCCCCAGAGTAATAGAGCCAGAATCCATGGACCACAACCTCTGAAACCATGAGACCAAATAAATCTGTCCTTCTTGTAAGTTGATGATTTCAAGTGCTTTGTCTTAGCAGTGGCAAGTAGACCAACAGGGAAAGTGGATCACGTGATACCAATATGTTTGTCTTGAATGGCTTTTGGCAAACACTTGAAAGCTGGGAAAAACAACTATCTTCCTAAAAAATTGTCTAACTAAAACAGCCCTCTCCAGATCCTGAGCCATAATACATGACAGTTGGACTTTCATCTTCTAAAATCTGTGTGCTGTGAGCTCTATTCTTTATAAAATTAACAGGTCTCTGACCTTTCATTACAGTATTGGCAAGCAGACTAATGCAGTAGGAGAAGGAAACCAACCCACTGTTTCAAAGTGTGTACCTGCAATAATACCAAAGAGACGCATGAAATCCACTGTGGTTGTGTAAACGTAACTTCCTGAAACTATAAAGCAAGCATTTGAAAATATTTACTATAGCTCCACCTTAACAAAGAAGTCAGGTGTACTGTGAGACAAGTTCAACCTTTCATGTAATACAGATCTGTTGAGAATTACTATGGAGACATCCAATGGCTTCAGCAGTGAAAAGGAAGAAGAGGATGCAATTTATTTTGTTTGAACTGCAAATAGAAATATATGACCAGTCACCAAAGCAAGAGAGGAGACTTACCCAGACTGCACTCACAGTGAACCATCAACTCATTAATGCACTTTGTAGGTGCAACAAGGAGAGAGTATAAAAGCAGACCTTACTTTCGCTAATAGCACTCCCTTTTCTCCTTGGATGTGTGTTGGGGGGAGAATCTGAGTGAAGGTCAGTATGCAACACAAGAGAAGATTGCAGTAGGCCTGTGCTTTATTTTAAAATACTTTGCTTTGTCCCAGATATAGACGATATTGCAAAGAGGAGAAAAGCCTTCACAAGCCTTTCACTGAGAGGCCTGTTCTGCTACAGATACCCTTAAAGGCTATACCGTCTTAAGTGAGCTTTCCTGCGTATCAGCACATCTCTGGGGGAACTTTTAGAAGTTCAGTCACTCAGGATGAATAACCAGGAATTTGGGGAATCACTTATTCTCAATAGTTTTCCTACTGCTGTGTCTTGGTTACTTTTCTCTCATTGCTGAGACAAAAACACCTGAAATGAAGGAAGAAAAAGTTTATTTAGCTTACAGGTTTTGAAGGTTTCAGTCCACACTCAGCCAGTTGCAAAGCAGAGCGATGTGGCTGAGGGGCAGTCATTCATGGTGGCTGCAAGTGACAGGAGCAAAAAGAGGAAAAAATGGAAGTATACCTCTTTCCCTACCTCAAATTGTACGCCAGCTTCCCACCCCGGGTTGGTGCAGCACTCACACCACCAATCCGAGCACTAGACAATGAACCAATCAGAAAATGCTAGAATCAGCCACTCCATAACTGCATGAGGTTTGGGGGCATCCAAACACAAACCATAACATCTTGCAAAGTAGTAGGTACCTCTTGCTGTGGTTTGAACATACATATTCCTCCAGTATTGATATATCAGAAGCTATAACCCAGAATAGTTATATCTGGAGGTGATACCCCCCAGGAGGAGAATAGATCATGAAGTCTGCTCCTTCATGAAGAGGCTAGTGGCCTTGTAAAAGGACTGGAGGGTACTGGTATAGCTCCTTTTCTTACTTTTTCTTTTTTGTTTTTTTGGAACCAGGAGTTGAACTGAGGACCTTATGCTTGCCTGGCAGGTGCTAGGGCATCGAGCCATATCCTCAACCCCTAGTCTAACCCCTTTTCTATTTGCCTTTCTCCAACTGAGCCACAGTGAGACACCACATTAGAGGCCGACGGCAACCCTCAGTAGATACTGGATCTGCCCTTGCCTTGATGTTTGGTTCTGTATGAGAAATACATTATTCCTCAGTTGATTTTCTCTCGTTGCTGACAAAAAACACCTGACACCCAAAATGAGGGAAGGAAAGATTTGTCTGGCTTACTGTGTGTGGAGGTTTCTGTCCATAATCATCTGGCTCCCAAGCAGGGTGGCGAGTCACACTTTAAGGCAGCAGCCAGCAAAAGCAGACAGAGCAAAAGAGGGAAGAGCAAGCCTCTTTTCCTCCCTTACATTGTACACAGGCCACTCCTCCTTCAGGGTGGGTGTAGCACTCAGAACATCTTGTCGGACTTCATCTTGCCCACCAGGAGGATATTTACAAAGTAAGAACTCAGGCTGCCTGCCGATTCTCTTAGTTAAACTTCTAAACTTCTGAAGACACATTGTATCAACCATAACGCATTCCTATTGATTATTGAATGTTATTTGTTTACTGTATTAAAGCAGGACAAAGGAAAACACCCTACCACACACCAAGCACCTACCACAGACACCTGTACCCCATCTCTTTTCAGTTGAAGAGGGGTGATTGAGTTATCATAGAGACCTGACCGCCCTCCTCCTGCTTGTGATGGCCTGGCCTGGGTGGAAAAAGACTTGAACTGGACAAGTGAATGAGAAACAGGGATGGAGAGAAAACCTGATGTCACCCTCTGGCGTGGCTGGCTGAGGAATAAGTTAGAAATGCACTTGAACATCTGGCATGACCTTTAGACTCACCTGGAGATGGAACTCTCTGTGGCAGTGCCTGCATCCACACTGTGCTAATCAGTCTCATTAGTTCTTCTCTGGCTGACCTCAGTGGGCTGAGTTTTCTGGAGCTGGGCAGCTCCCATCTTAATGGAGTTCTGGGGACATTGTTGTAACAAAGTATGTTGTGTATGCTCTGGATGAATGTCAGATAGGAGCTTCAGATATGATGGCACGTGTGTATGTGGAATAGAGCTCAAATCCAAAGCCTTTTACCACAGGACTTGTGGCCTTTGGGGATTTCTGGTGCTGAATACCTGAAGGTCACCAGATTGCATCACGTAAGATTGCCTCAGTCTGTTTTCTGTTGCCATAACTTAATACCTCGGTGTGGGTAATTGTTAAAAAAAAGAGCGGGCAATTTAGCTGACTGTTCTAGACCTGTTGCTATACAAGTGTGTGATCGTGGTTCTGGCCTCTGCTTGGTACTTGGTGAGGGTCACCTTACCGCCTGATAAGGTGGTGGACAATGTAACATGACCCTATGAAGCTAGCATCAGTGAGAGCTCACTTTTATAACAGACCCAGACCTGTGACAACCCATTGATACGTTCATCTGTTCATGATTAATCCACTCATGAGGTCAGACCCTCGATCACCACCACCTGGCAAAAGTCCCACCTTTACCGTTAACATGTTTTATTTTTTTGGGTCCCGGGAATCGAACTCAGGACCTCACGCTTGCCAGGCAGGTGCTATGGTCTTAAGCTATATCCCAGGCCCCCATGAACATGTTTTTGAAGACCAACATAAATTTGGAAGGACAACATTCAAACCAGAGCAAAGGGGCAGACTGAACTGACTTCATTTAGCTGTTTGTAGAGAGATTATTATTATGGCTCTTTACTAATCCATTTTGTTTCAGGGTACCATTTCAGTGACTTATAGTACTGTTCTATTCTGTTGCTGTGTATTTCATCAAGAGATGACATTATCAGTGGATTATTTGAATATCCATATCAAAAAGACTTAATGAACAGTAAAAAATCACCCCTCAGTGAAAGAATCAAGATGTGTTCTGATAAAATTATAATGCCTCCAAGAAATTAACAGACAAAAATACTCACTTGGGGCCTCCCAGCCTTATCAACACTTTGGTTTTAGTCCTGTAAGATTATTTTTGGATCTCTAACTTTAAGAACTCTTAAGACAATAAATCTGGTTTAAGTCCCAAGGTTTTGTTACATCAATAATAGGGAACTAATAGTGTCCATTTGTTTTCCATTGCTTTCTGTATTTTTACAGAAACATTTATGGAGATCAAAGAAAATATGTCCAGACACTGTCATCTTACTTTTGTCCAAGATGCTGTTTTCTAAATTACGATTTATTTAAAGGCTAGGGCCCACGACTCAGTTGACTGCAAATTATTAAATATATTTACCTCCCAAAATGTGATTGGAAGCACTATTTTATGGAGAAAATCATGGGATTTATGATCCTGGCTCTTACACACAACATGTTTTTGTAGAAAATATTTGAGATTTGTTCATAGTTTACAGCAAGGAAACAGAGATGCTTTCCTTCCTTCCTTGTACTCATATGCTTGTTATGGATATTGAATCATTCCTGGTGTTTTTCCTGCAAGTAACACATTTGTACTTTTACAAAAATCATGCTAGAGATATTAAAGATAGGCGTTAGTGCAAACCATCTATTTGTGAGTGAGAAGAAATGAAGTACAATTTTGCTTGGGTCTTTAGGGATTTCAAGGCAATTACATTAAGAGATAAATGTAGGGATCTTGGAGCTGTCTCTTGCGTTGTAGTGCGTGCAGATACAGAGGTATTGCCGTGAAGAATAGACTCCTGTAGTAGTATATTGATATAATTAAACAGGCATGTGAAATTGACTGTGACGCAGATTTACGCGCCCTTTTCTGATTTCTCCATAGCCCTTTTTATTATGTTCAGGTCTCTTAATTTTGAGGAATTATTTTAAATATCTCACCTGCAGGCTGTCTTCTTCTTTGCCGTGATAGCATACTCTCCACCCACCTTCTGGAAACTCTAGTCCCCTAGAGAATTTTCAGGAAAGAGCGACCTGCTCTCTCCGACCTTCATCCGTGACTTCTGTTGAAAGCATTTGATTGAGAGGGGCTCGTAACTCACAGAAACGATCGTCTGGCGCTTGAAACCGTTATGCAACAGACATCACTTTCGTGGTTATGATAGAAACCGTGTATGTGCTTCGGAAGGGTAATATAAGGGATGCTGTGGTTAGATTCCGAACACGGAACTCCAGTCCTGTGCAGGTTCTGGACTTGTGTAAGAGTGACTCTTGCCAGTAAAGCAGGCTCTAGCCATCGGGTTGACAGTAGAAACCTCCATAACTTGTCCTAGAGCATCCAAACTAGTCTCACATCTGAGACATTAATGTGAAAACATCGCTTTCTCTTTTGCTACATACGTTCTTGGAAAGCTTTCAGAATCTCTGCAGATATTCTGTGAGCAATCCTGTTTCCTTCAGGTCAGGGTAGTTATACAAAGGCATCTGAGTACCACGGAGACTAAAGACCAGAGCCCGCTCAGAGTTGGAATCACTTCGCCACTGTACCAAAGACAGCTGTTTTCACCACCATAAGCTTAGGACCCCGTCAGCAATTGTAAAGCAGTATGACAGACGGCTGTCAACCATCCTTTCTGCATCCTTTATCATTGTCTCTTTGCTGGAAATGAGCCCTCCCGTTCACTTCAACTCAAGTTCCTGCTTCTAGCTGCATCCTCTGTCCTAA
>PVJX010011725.1:0-52612 GCA_004027295.1 Dolichotis patagonum | reverse complement strand
CTTAATAAAATATGAGACGGGGAAGCAAAGCAAAGCAAAACAATCTCAAAGCGAAGCGGAGTCTTGCAAGAGCACAAGTTAACCAGACTTCTGCTTGGTCCAAATCTTCTTGCCTTCGAACAGCTCTTTTCCTTATAAGGCAGACTGAGTTTCTCTAAGAGTAGTATTTGAAAGGGAAGAATGAGGTGCACAAGGATAAAAATCTGATTATTAACTAATGATTCCAGGCATCGTTGTAGACAACAACAAAAAAGGGAAAAGGCCTTTGCTCCATCCAGGCTGCCCAGGGCCTCTCTTCTGGTTCCAGACCAGTCAGCCTCACAGACGTGATAAATGTCAGAAAGGCCTTCAGCCTTTTCGAGGAGAATGTGACCTTTTCATTTTAAAGGAAATGAGAAACAAAGGCATTACATAATTTAAAAAAATCTGTGTCTGTCTCTTAAAAGAAATCCAATTTAGGTCAGGAGCCAACGGTCTCCCTTGCCTTCTAATTGCTTTACCTTGGCTCCTGGTACCCGTTCTCGTTTCTCCCATGAGTAGCTCGTTAGTGTTGGGCAGATGTTCTCACCGGGCACCCTGAGTTAAGGGGAAACAGTAGCGGCAGCATCAGGGTCCCAGGGATGTTGATACTGAATCCAAAGTAGAATCACAAAGGAGGACGTGCGCCTCCTCTATGCCTGTGAGCAGCAAACCCTCTTCTGTGGTTCGTTTTCTACTCGACCTTCTTGGTTAACTTACCAGTAAAACAATGGGGAAAAAATTCTCCCATTTGGCCCTAAGATTGTCCTTCTCTATCCAGCCCATGTTGCCTTTAATATGTGAAAAGAGACTAGGGAAAATTGATAATAATCATGTGTTAAATCAAGACTAAAGCACTAAGTCCATCACATAGGTAGGTATAATCTTAGGGAAACTAGATTAAGGAAAAGGTAATGTGACTGATAATCTTGATATGTCAGTGTGATTGGCTTGGGAATCGCTTAGGGGATTAAAACAGCATACATGGGTGGGTCATGGAGATGTGACACTGGGTACTGTACATCAGGGACCCAAACTCTGAGCCACAGCTAAATAGTGTCCCGCAGGCCACAGGGTAGGAGGTGAGCACCAGTGAGCCAGCAGGGCTCCATGTGTATTCACTGCTGCTCCCCATTGCTGGCAGCAGTGTCGCAGCTCTCCTGTCAGGTCACTGGGGCCATTAGATTCTCGTAGGAGTGCGGACTCTACTAAGAACTGTGCATGGGAGGGATCTAGGTTTTGCCCTCAGTATGAGAATCTAATCCTAAAACCATCCTCCACCTTCCTCCTTCTGTGGAAAACCTGTCTTCCATAAAACCAGTCCTTGGTGCCAGGAAAGTTGGCAGGGTGCTCTTGTATACGGCTCCCAGCCCCTTCCTTTCTGGTGCTGTTCCCCGGTTTGCTTCCTGGCTACCATGAAGCAGCTTTGTACCCTGTGTCCTATCATGACGTTTCTGCTTTGAAGCCAGCCAGTCACGGACGGAATCCCCTTCATCTGTGAGCCAAAGTAAATCTGTCCTGCTTTAAGTGGTAAGCGTTGGGTATGGTGTCTTGGCACTGGGGAAGTAAGTGTGTAAATATGCCCCTGTAGTCCTGGCTTCTTGGGAGGCTGAGGCTGGAGGGTCACTTGAGTCCAGGAGTCTGAGGTCAGCCAGGAAAACACACTGAGAAGCCATCTCCAAAAACAAAACAAAACAAAACAATGAAAAACTTTTCTTTTTGGTCAGGCAGCTCATTCACAAGTTTCACACATAGAGGAATATAAAACGGTTTATCTTTATGTCCTACAGCTTGGTTCCTACACACCACAAGTAAACTATATATATATATATTTTTTTTTTGTACCGAGGATTGTATACATTTCTTATTTATTCCTCCAGATAATTTTTATGCACATATAAGCCAATTGGCTAGATCTGTCTTATTTTCCCTTCTTTTGTAAACAATTGGTTGCATACTCTTCATTTTCTGCATTTTAGTCTTATTTTTCTCAGTTAATAATACATGTTGGCAGCACAAAGACCCAGTGATTTTAAAGGAGCACTAAATGTGACTCTAGGGCCGTGCACAAATCTATCACTGCATCTGTGGCACCATGTCCCTGCATGCTTTACAAAGTGACATAGAATAGTAAGTGTTCAGTAGTACTTGGATGATAATCTTCAGACATAGTTTCCTGATGGCCTTCTCTGTTTTTTTTTACTAGTAAGTCATATTCTCTGCACAAAAATTAGAATATAAAAAGCAAAAAGAAAGAAATCACTCATAATCTTACCTCTAAAAATACGCATTTATACATTTTTTGTTTGTTTGTTTGTTTGTTTACTATGTCCCAGGCTGGCCTTGAATTATGATCCTTCTGGATCTTCCTGTTTCAGCCTCCTGAGCACTGGGCAGGATACGCCACCATCCCTGGCTACAATGTTTAATAAGAATCTTTTCATCCTATCTGTCTTCCTTCCTCTGTATGTACATATTCACTTGCGTATGCATACATTTTTAAAAATGAGGTCATGTTATACATATAGTTCGGTAACCTGCTTTTCTCACTTAATAGCTTTCCAAGTCTGTGAAAATAGGTTTCTATTATAACCTTAAATCAGAGCAAACTCTTCTGTCATGCGGGTGGTCCATCAATTATTTAACTGGTCCTCTGTGATTGAACACTTCAAGTACGTCCAAGTAAAAAATACATTCCTAAGTGCTTAGTATATTTTAAAATAATTTTTTATTAATACACATTTGTAGTACATAATGTCTACATTCCTTATGTGACAGCGGTACACATTTGTAATTAATGTCATATTGAAACCAGATTATCGATAGTCACCAAAAGACAGCTCCCTTTGATAATGCCTTTTCTCCTTTCCCTCCCCCTCCTCCCCTCCCCTCCTCCCCTCCCCTCCTCTCCTGTCCTCTTTTACATCCTGTTAGGTATTTTATGTTGGCAATGGAAAGTTGGTAAATACAGGTAAATAATTAAAAACTTTGCTAGCCAGCTATGGTAGGCTGCCCCTGTAGTCCTAGCTCCTGGGGAAGCTGAGGCCAGGGCACCACTGGAGCCCAGGAGTTTGCCATTAGATTCTCATGGGAGTGAGAACCCTACTGGGAACTACGCATGGGCAAGATCAGTAAGGAATTTCATTCTCTCCTGGTGAGGTAACAGGACCTAATCAGGGTGGGCATCAAACAGAGAGGCTTTAAAGCTGTGGTAAAGAAGAACAAAAGAGCTGAGGATGTAGCTCAGTGGCATAAGCATCTGCCTGGAAAGCACAAGGTGAGTTCAATCCCTGGTACCAAAGGAAACAAAAAGAAAAAGAGGAATCGCTAAAGATTATGCCCACTGGTGCATTCTGCATCACAGGGCCACTGTAAGCCAATGAGTGCTACCCTTTGACCACTCTTTTCTCTTTTAGGGTTTGTCTTTCTATGATATATATTTTGGAATCAGGACTCCAGCACAGGACCTCGTGCTTGCCAGGAAGACGCTGTGCCACTGAGCTATACCCCCAGCCCCTTTGTACAATATTTTAATGAGAAATCACTGGTATAAAAATGCAGCCACATGGACTACATATTCAGCCCCTGAAGGTAATCGTTTAGAAGGAGGATAAGCCTGCTTGGATGCAGAACTTCTGGTCTGTTTGTTTAAAACAAAAATTGCCGCTCTTGTGATAATGTTAGGCATCTCACCACAGTGGAGAGGTGGGCCTAGAATAAGATGCTGGAGATTAAAGTAAGGGTGACTTACCTAAGCTTGTTGGAGAGGAAAAATACATTTGCACAGAGTGAGAACAGCTATAATTACATTATGTGTTAATTTGCATCTCATCTTCCAGGCAGGTCCTGCAGGATGGCAAAAACCTTTAAGTTTCATGCTGCAGTAATCATGTATTGTAGAGAAATGATCCAAAGGTGAAAGGCAAATGAACAGAATCATAGCTCTGCAGCGAAAACAGACCGGAGCCCGGGGGCATGGACACGGTGAATTGACTGTTTCTTGTGAGACTTGGATCTTAACTCTCTGTGGGAATCTGACTCTGAAGTTTTGGGGCAGGGCTGGGGACTCTGCAGGTTAACAAGCACTCAGGGGAGTCGTGAGAGCAGGGCAGATGAGGGGGTCTGCCAGAGAGGTTGGAAGGGTAGACACTGAGTGCAGCTGATCTGGATTCAGGGACTGACTTTCAGTTTCTGTCTGGGTGTCGTAGCCTCTCTGAGTATGGTTTCCTCACCTGAATGGCATCTACCTCTTTAACCTAGTTTTGTGCTCTGTCCCTTTTGCTTGCTCTGAACTGGGTCCCTGCCCTCTTATGTCTGGTTCAAGTGATGGGGAGAATTTTTCTTTTTCAGGTCTTCCCTATATTCTGCTCTGTCCATCTAAAGACTCTTTCTGGTTTCCTTGAGATCTTTTAGGTTTTAGCTTCAGTACCATTCAAGTCTTATTTATTTGTTCTCATTTTTTTTCTCCACTTGAAGTGACAGAATCTTTTTTTAGACTAGAGAAATCCTCCAGGTTTTAATATTTAGATTGTCACCTCTTTTTTTGTTTGTTTGTTTTTATTTTTGAGACAGCTCTTGCCATGTAGCTCGGGATGGCCTTGAACTCACTATGTAGCCCAGGCTGGCCTCGAACTTGAAGCAATCCTCTTGCCTCAGCCTCCCAAGTGCTGGGATTACAGGTGTGTGCCATTGTGTCTGGCTACCACCTTCTTAATAGCATTCCAGACCCTCTGAGTGTTGCTTCTTTATCCCTTTATTGGGCTTGTGTGGTCCAACCACAGTGCTAGGCCCACAGGCGACAGCAAAAAATATGGTCACCTCCGGACCAACTTCTCTCCTGGTCTCTTGGTTTCCTGGAGATCAAGTGTTTTCCGCACCGCAATGCGGGGAAAGTGCAAGACCCTGAAGTTCCCTCTCCTTGCCTCTAGGTTTTGTTACCATTGATGGTCACGATGCTATCAGCAGTGCACCTCTGGCCTTTGTCCTTTCCCACTTTCTCCTTTCATTACATGCAGGTGGTTCCCTGAGTTTCATCTGTTCCCCCTCCAGTGCCGCCAGAGCTCCTGTTGACGGTTTCGTTTTCAGCAGAGCTCCTGCTCTCTAACCTGGGTTTTCAGTGTTTCCTCGGCCCAGCACCAGCCCGCCTTTCCACACTCTTCTCCACCCTCTCTCACATGCACCTTTTTCTCAGTTACACTCATTTAGTCGACTCTGCACTTACTCCTAGTGAGAGTAACCCATTGGATTATTTACTGCCTTCTCCTCCACGTGGAAGGGCTCCCTCATGCAGGACCCAGTCCTAAGTCTCGTGAAGATATTTACAGGATGAAGCAGCCGTGTTCCCTTGAGGCGCTTGAGGAGCTCTGGGCAAAATGAGAAGCAACGGTCAGAGTTGATCTCTTTGCACGCGCTGTCTTCACGATCAGTATCTGTCTCTGCTGAACTGATTTTTCAGAGCCTGGCACTAGTGGTTGAACTACAAATTGAATACTGCAACCATGATACCTATATCTGTTCATACTTTTCTTGCTGGCAAGGCCCATGGCCTTGTGTTCTGGGTGGCACTGTCCCTGTTAAATATATTTCTGGGCCATCCTCCAGCGGCACGGCAGAGACAAAAATCTGTTTCCCAGGATGAAGTAAACATGGACTTCATTATGTCTTGAGAATAAAGGAGTCAGGGGCTCCGGCGCAGGGACTGTGTTGAAAAGACCTAAGTGAGGTTTCTTCAGCTTTTATAATGCCACTTATTTTTGTCACTCTCCATAGGATTCACAACAAAACCTTTGCGATGAACAACAGACTCTGTGTATTGTCTTTCCACAAGGACGCTACGAATTTTACTGAATGTTTCCTTCACTGAGTTATGTTTATGTTTCTTACATACTTTAAGGGAATGAATTTGAGTTAGTTTTGGATCTGTTTTCTATTTTTCAGCTTTAATTTTGAATAATGCCATTTTATGGAGTCACATAAAATACTAATTAAAAAAGGAACTGAACTCAGTTATTGAAAACTTAAGACATTACATGTATTTATTAATAATATATTAATGACAAATATATATGTTTATGTATTAATGTCTACAAGTAGATTTTCATGGAATATTTCTAACGTAAAACCTTCAGAGACATACTATGTATTTAAAAAGTAACAGTACAGTGCCAAACTACAAGTAAATGTATTCTTTTCCATTCAAACCAAGGATAGCTCTCAGTTATGTTTTTTGTTTTGTTTTAAGATGGATTAGTTCAGTGAGGCTTAAAGGAATTATAAAGATATGAAAAACAGGTTTTTGTTTTGTTACCAAAGTATCAAAAAGCCAAAAATTACATGTATCTTAGTTAAGACTATTTATTTATTTAGGCAGTTTATTCAAAGGCTATTAGAGTCTTTGGAAAAAAATCTTCAAAATGAAATAAAATACAATTCATTTTAAAGGTCATATTGATATTGTTCTTATTGGTCACGTACAGTTTGTTTATCTGCCATTCTTGCTGTTGACAGTCCCTCTTACATGTAAGTAGATATACAATCTCCAGGTGAAAATCTGGTATTAGCACACTGAAAGTCACTTATCTAATCATAACCATAATATCTGGCTGTCCTTTTTTGATGAAAATTAACATATTGGGTTAATTTTCAAAGATTAGCAATAATTTGGGCTGAATTATAAGCTGCTCCTAAAATAATAAGCACTTTATGGAGGACTCTGTTTTTTCCTTTTCTTTTCTCCTTCCTTTCTTTCTTTCTTTCTCTCTTTCTATCTTTCTCTCTTTCTCTCTCTCTTTCTTTCTTGTCTTTTCGAGACAGGGTCTTGATGCAGTTCAGGTCGGCCTGGAACCCACTCTGTAGCCTGGGCAGGCCTTGATCCCTCAGTGATCTTCCTGCTTCAGCCTCATGGGTTATAGGTGGGTGCCGCCATGCCTGGCTGGTATCTGTTTTTATTGATGCTAAGTGTCTCCTTAAAGGATCAGGGTTGAGTCAGACCCTGAGATCTCATGTGTGTCAGTGTTGCTGAGTGGGTAGAAGTAACTGAGCAGCGAAGGAAAAACCACACCACACCCCGCTCTGTGTGGAGAGCCCCACGTCCCCTCCTGTGTCCAGTTCTCTCTTGTTTTTCTACACTGCCAGACACCTAAAGGCACTCAAATATTTGTCTATTGAATGAATGTATCCAATAATTAGTAAGAGAGGAAGTTTCTGACTTAGTCTTAGGACGCTATTAACAAAAATGAAGTTGGTGTGTGTCTCATTAATATCACACTATATTCAGATAGAATGAAGTTGTCTGGGGTTGAAATGGAGCTGGCATTGGTTAATTAACTTTGCCCAGGCCAAGAGCCCAGCATTCCATGACTGCCAGGGGCACAGCAGAGACAAAAATCTGGCAACCTCTAAGAGATACAGGGAAAGCACAAAAAAGACATCTCTGTGACCACTTGTCCACTCCTGCTCACAGCCGGTTAACTAACTACAGACCTAGGCAGTGTCACTGCGCGGTATCAACATGGCAGCGTCTGGATGGTGCTACGCGGACCAGCGGGGCTTGTTGTTATTGAGTTGATAAATTAGTTTAATCAGACATTGATTATTTATTTGTTTTTTATTTTCAAGATTGTTTTTATTTTCAAGAGAATAAAACAAAAAATACAGTGGAACCAAACAAAACAGTGAGAACAATATTGGATTTCAAAAATAAGACAGAAGGAAATCCCCCATAGCTGCTATATTGCATATTGCTTTCCTCTAGATGCATAGCTTACCAGCTTTAGGCCTGCAAAGTCAATCAAACAATATAAGCATTACCTCGTTTTTTTACTTCGGTAGTTATCATCTCAGCCTGTGTTCTTCCAAATCAGCTGGTTGCTTGAGGGTATTTGGGGGGGGTCTCTGGGCTCTTCCTGTCTCCAAGCCCACCTGCCGGCTCACAGGAGGAGGTTGGCTTTTGGTTCTTGTTCCGGCCCATGGCTGCTGCTGGCTCACTGTGTTATGTTATTTTAAAGAGAAAAAAATAAAAATAACAATAAAACAGACTTTCAGAACAGGTTAGTAGGAGAGTGACAATACTAATATATTGTGTATTGTTGTCTTCAGAGTTATTATTCACAGTACAAGACATAGGCATGATACCTTGTCCCAACAGTACTGACACAGACCTTTCTTTTCAACGAATGGAGAGAAATTAGCTGTATAATTATCTTAACTGTCTTGTGTATAAATATAACTTTTTCTTTTTCCCTTCCTTCTTTTCACCTTTCCCCTATCACAGTTTGTCTTTTCTTTTTGAGCTGCTTTGCAACAATTCACAATATCTATTGTACATTTTGGATCTTATGTACTCATTCAGATTCTCACACTAGTGTGACAGTACAGTGTTTACACATATGGGTCTGAGTTACTTCACTTATGAGTATGGTCTCGAGTTATACTGATTTACCTATAAAAGTCTCGAGTTTATCCTTTTTTTATGGCTGAGTCCTACATCTTTCTTATCTGTTCTTCAGTTGATGGGAATTTGGGTTGTTTCTAAGACTTAACTATTACAAATTATGCTGCTATAAACATAGGCACACATATATTGCTGTGGTATGTAATTCTTCTGCGAAAACACCCAGAAGGGAGATAGCTGGGTTGAATGGGACTTCTAATCCTAGATTGTAAAGGAATCTCCACTCTGATTTCCACAGTGGTGGTGTATGCTCCCACCAACATTTTTTCCACAGCCCCACCAGTATTTGTCATTGGTTGATTTTTTGATGACAGCCATTGGGGTGAGATGGAATCTTGGTGTTGTTTTATTTTGCATCTCTCAAATGATCAATGATGTTTAACATTTTTTTGTGTATTTTTTTGCCATTTGTATTTTTTCATCTGAGAAGTGCGTATTCATCCCAGATACCCATTTTTGGATTGTATTTTTGATTTGGGGGGGGTCTGATTTTTTTCAGTTCTTTATATGTTCTACATAGAAGTCCTTTGAGGGACAACTGTCTATAATTTTTTTCCACTCTGTAGGTTCAGACATTGATTTTAAAAATTGTTTTAGTTTTATTAGTACAAATTTGCAGTATACAATGATTGCATTTATCATGGGGAGTGGGGCCTCAGGGCTGGGGATTTAGCTCAGCAGCATAAGCGCCTGCTTGGCAAGTGCCAGGTCATGAGTTCGATCCCTGGTACTGCAAAAAAAAAAAAAAAAAAGGGAGTGGGGCCTTGTACATCATAAATCTTAATTCTTTTTTCCTTCCCTTTCCTCACCTCTCTCTCTAACCTCTGTTTGTCAGATACCGATTATTCTGTAGTATACTTATATAGCTAGTTGTTCAGAAATAATAAATTGTGAAATAAGTCAGAATAAAAATGGAATCATTTGCGTTCACCCCGTAAAAAATACCAGTGAGCCACAAGGACAGGCTTGTGCACAACTGTGGGATCGTAACTGTCACGAATGGCTGCTGGAACCACAAATTGGCACTGAAGCTGCTGCAGCCATCTGTAGAAATGACTTCTACCAGGACACCTGCCCAGCCACGTCTGTTCAACATAGGCTGGCGCTGTGCTTGTTTTACTCACTGTGGCCAAAGATCATTGCTTTAAAATGTATGATGGAACCTTCCTTATTTGTGTCTTGAACCACTTTCCCCTGCCTGAACGTCTGTAACACACCTATGATTTACCATGGTTTGTGCATTCCCGCTGCAATGCTATTCCGAAGTCAGCATCATTTTTCTTTGGGGACTCTTTCTCTGACCATTTTTAAACGTAGGTGGTCAAAGTCATGTATGTTTTGTTTCAAAATGATCAGGACACAGTATATTACTTACTGCACTCATGAATTCTGATTATAGCTTGTGAAGGTCATCCGGTTTGTCACTGCAGCTAACAGCAGTAATCTGGGATGTGGAGAAAATATTTTTAGTGAGGATTGTAATATTAAGGCCCCCCCAAAAAAAATCTAAAAAAGGAAATGAGATAATAGTCCTCAGGACACTGGAAGAGGCTCTGCAGTCCTCGCTAAGTTGGGCATAGGCGCCCTTAGGCTGCACTCATAGTAGTTGCTCAAAATGGTAGTTTTTTTTGTTGTTGTTTGTTTTCTTATTTTCAGGTACTAAAATTTAAATTACTTTTGAGGAATACAATCTCGGCTTTGAAAAGAGCATGGTGAATATTTGGGATTTTAAAAGAATATTGACATTTTTTGTTTCTAAGAGAGGAAAATAAAAACAAGCCACTATACCTATACTTGTTTTCTATAAAAGCCAGGCAGCTCTTTGATTACACTGGGCATTTGAGGCTGTTTATTGAATTACTGTTTTTTAAAATAGTCTAAGGGGGTTATGTCAGTCAGCAGGAGGGCAGAATGATAGGTGCACTGTTTTACTGTATTCTATTTTTACTTCTTTGTGAGCTAGGGACTGAGCCCAGCAGCTCTCATACACTAGGCAAGTGCCCTGCCCCCAAGCTATGTAACCTGCCCTGGGTATCATTTTAACAGAAATACTAGCAGCTCTTGGTCTTGGGTTGTGAAGGATTTACTCTATCTCCAGTTGGCTACAGCTGTCATTAGATGTACATGTTATCTTTTGAATAAAAAGATAATTATTCTCATCTTGATGTATATTGATTTGTCCAGAAGATGTAAACTTTTGTTATAATCCAGATATTGAGAGGAGAGGACAAACCCATGGATATAGAAACAGAATTTAGAATAAAATGTCTTCCATTTATTGATCTCAGCTTGTCATTCTTATTTAAGATGATCAAAAGATACCTTAGGGAAGAACGCAGATTCTGAGTAATGATTAAATCTGAAGGCAGCGTGGGACACGGAGGTTTGAAACTCATATCATTTATTACCGTCACCAGCAGTCATGCAGACAGGAACACATACTAGATACCTCCTATAATAAACTTATGAGCTGGTCTGAATTAATTTGTGTAAAATCCTGTGAGCTATAAATACCTGGACACTATGCCAAACAATCCATGAGAGGTCACATGGCTTTATAATAATTAAAAAAGACAGTTGGAGCCTCATGTGTTCTACACAATCGTAGGAAAGCCCAGTTCACTCTGCTATGATTAAAATACGTGATACCTGGAGAAAGCCCAGCAAGTTCTATATTAGAATGCACCCTCATGTTCAAGCACGGGTCAAGTGGCCCAAAAGCCAGCATGCCCAGTATTGACTGCTCAAAAAACACATCTGAATGGGTCTCAGGCTTTAAATTTTACTTTAATTTTTAAATTTTTGGTAGTGGGGATCAAATCCAAGGCCTTGCACATGCTAGACAAGTAAGAGCTCTACCACTGAGCTACAACCTGTTTGCAGGCTGCTGTGGAAAAGAATATGATGACAGAAGGAAAAAATGGGAACAAAGCTTTGTAAATAAGGAGAGGAAAAGGGGTGGAGGGGAAGGGAGGGTGATGGAAAAAGAGGAGCCAAAACATATCTAAAATATACCAATAAACCTGATTAATTAAGGAAAACAAAGATGGTGGCACCAACACTGTGCTGAGGGGAGGGGCATTTGGACCGGTCTAAAATACAGTTGTGGGACTCAGTTTCCTCGTCTCTAAAATAAAGCTTTTGGGTTTAGGTGCTCTGTTAAGTATCTTTTAGGTCACAGTACAGTGAAGCAATAACTCTCAATTTTAGGCATTCTCCTCTTGGGCTCTGTGCCGCCTGTGAGGGGCTACCTTCAGGTGTGAGATGTCATCTTTCTCTCCATCTGCGCCTTGCTGAGGGGCTTTGCCCCACCCAGATCTGTGGTGGGTTTTTTGTTTTAAAATAAAAAAGAATAAAAATTATGATACAGAATTTCAAAACAATGTAATAGGAGATTAACAGTGGTTAATATACTGCATGTTGTTATCTTCAAAGTAGTTGCTCAGAATGCAAGACAAGGCATGAAAAAATGATTAAACAACAAAAACACAAACAGTTCTTTTTGATGAGCTAACAAAGATTAGTAGTATAATTAATCTATCATATATATGATATATATATAATATATACTGTATCTTCTTTTCCCTTCTTTCCTTTCTCTTTTCCCCCATCCCAGTTGTTCTTTCCATAAGTGAAAGAAATCAGACTCACATGTGTAAGCATTATATTGTCTCTGTAGTGTAAAAACGCGAAAGAGTAAATCAGACCCAAAATATACAATCCATACTGTGAACGTGAAAGGGGAAGAAACCACTCAAAAGGATCTCTGGGTTTTAGCTTCTCTGTGCTCTGTCTTCTAGTAAATTATAGGGCCTTTGAGACCAGCAACCTAATTTGTTCAAATGAATGTTTTAATGTTTTACTTTTTCCACAGTATATCTGAATCTACAGAGGGCCATTCTTTGAAATATGTATCTATGAGTTTCCTCTTTCTTATTTCATTCAGTCTTGCGGCATTAAAATTAGCCTGTGAGGTTGAACCTTCTAGTCCCAGTAAAGAAAGTTTCCAAAGAAGCACAGAAAAAAGGAAAGATTTTATTGTGTTTCTAACCTGATATAATTGGATAACACACATACACACTCACACACACACACACATTGCACTAGAAGCAAATGATAGAAAATATATAGATTTTAATTTAATGGTGAATGTTAATTTCTGCTTCTGGTAATGGAATGGTATGTCTATAAGAATACCTTTTCCTCAAAAACTGAAACTATGCACAAAATAGAAAGCATAGCCATCTGACGGTATTAGAGACCTAACCCAAACAGGCACATAGTTATGTATTTTGTACAGACATTCAGAGGGAAGAAAAAGGATGAGTGGGTTTCTAATTTCCTTTAGTCTGATGGAAGTCTTGATTGGCATGCTAAGAAGCAAAACATGGGTAGAAACTAGGGGCAGAGTTTGGGGTAATCACAATATCTGAAAGTAAGAGAGAAATCCTGGAAAAGAGAGCCACAAGGAATTCTGTGTATCAGCAACAAAATTACATAAAACATATGACCATTTAACAAGTCATCCAGCTTCAGAGGCAGACACACCAGTCCTTCATAGACTTCCAGCAAGGTCATTCTTGATCAAAGGCCCCTGCTCCCTCTCAGTGGCAAACCACTGTCATGTATCTTACAACATTTTTTAAAACCACTTACTGTAAGAACAATCATGCCATAATCATTCCTGTCGAGGGTCAGGATCACACGTTCACAGAGCTGCATGCTGGGCATGGTGGCGCACACCAGTAGTCCTAGCACTCGGGAGGCCGAGGTAGGAGAATCCTCATGAGTTCGAGGCCAGCCTGGCCTACATGAGCAAGTTCAAGGCCAGATTACACTACACAGTAAGATCCTGCCCCAAACACAACACAACACAACACAACACAACACAACACAACACAACACAACAAAACACCAAACCACAAACACATGTTCAGAGAGTTTTATAGCATAAATTTCTGAGAATGGCATTCCTGGGCTATAGGATGTGCACATTTTTACCTTTATTAAATAAGTGCCTCTTTTCTAAGGTGCCCTACAAATTTTTATGTCCACTAACACTGTGCACCAATAGTGTTTCTGTTGTTCCACATCTTAGCAAGTCCCTTTTTTTCATCATAAGTTAATATTTTGCCAATAACACATTATTTTGTAGCCCTGACTTTTCGATGCTGCCTTATCTTCTCCTATCCATGAGGAAAGAGCTGGAATAGGCACGCCAGGATTCCCATTACTGCTCCTGCTGCCTACCAGCATCAGCATCCCGCCACTCTGACTTTTCTCCTATCAATGTGCAGGAAAACTCTCTGTGCTCTTAGCTAAGACTAATCATACCACTTGTGTCCTAGATTCCATCCTTTAATACAGACAAGGACGTCGCTCCACTAATTTGCTCTTCTTTTTTTATTGGTATACGTTTGTGATACATAATAATTGTTAAATTCACTGTGGGGAACTTGTACCTACACATGTCACATCTTAATCATTTTTGTTCCCCCTCCCCAGAAGCCCTTCCCATCCCCACAAAGCCCACTTCCTTGTTTCTTATATCTATTAACTCTCTTTCCTTGTGTGCCATTTCCCTTCCCTCTCTGCCGGATTGTTTTTACTGGCATAGAGATAACGCAGATATTTCTCTCAACTCAAAACGTAACAAATGGTAGTTAATACTCCCCGCAGCAAGTGCTCCATTTCTGCTTTCTTTTACAGCAAAACATTTAGAGTTGTCTGTTCCTATTGTTTTTAATGCCCCACCTTCCACTCTCTCTTAAAGCCAATCCAATTAAGTTTTCTTCCTAGTTATTTCATCTGAATTTCTCTTGTTAAAGTCACCAGTAGCTGTTGCATTGATCAGTTCAGGGGTCCTTTTTCAGTTATTATAGTACCTGATTTATCACCATCATGTGACCTTACTCTTCCTTCTTTCATTTTACAGGAATTTCTTGGTACTGAATTTCCTGGTACTGCACTTTTTTTTTGTCTTTTTGAGACAAGGTCTCGATATGCAGTTCAGGCTGGCCTTGACCTCACTTGTAGCCCAGGCTGGTCTTGAATTTGCAGCAATCTTTCTGCCTCAGCCTCCGGAATTCTGGGATTGCAGGAGTGTGCCAGCATGCCTGGCTTGCACTGGGTATTCTTTCGTAGTCTCTTTTGCTGGTTTCTCCTCACCAGTTTCAACTCCTGACATTGGACTCTCAGTCCTCAGTCCTTGGATCTTTCCTTTATTCATTGACAAATTACTTGGATGCCTAATAAATCCTTGACATGCCTAAAATGAAACTCCTTTTTTTGTTTTTTTACTTAGAGTTTCCATGACATTTGTTAGGCAAACTAGAAAAAAGATTTCTCTTTCTCCAGGCAAACACTGCATAGTTTGGCTGCTCACATATCCATGGCCCTTGGCTGCTTTCCATATCTTCCTCACATGGCAACTCCTGTCATTGTCCAGTTCCATTAGTAGCTGCTTCAACCTTCCTGCTGTGCAGCTCAAATATTTTAGAGTCCTTCTTGACTTCCTTCTCTTGGATTATATTTCATTAATCAGTAAACTTCGGTTGATATATTAGATTGGATAAGAGGGAATTCTAGCTAAAGGAAGAGCACAAGGAGGGAGGCTGAAGAGCAGGTAATGTGTTTGAGAAAGCATTGTAGCTCCTTAGTTTTGGCAATACTTTCTGTATGGTACCTTTGCTTGGAAATGCTTGTTAACCTCCTCACCCTTCATAGCCCAGCTCACCTTTACTGAGTGAAATAACACCGACTCTGTTGAAATTTGTCTTAGTATGGACCTATTCTTTTTGCTACTTACCAATCTTTGGAATAGTTTGGGTTGGACTTAAACACAATGGAGATATTAGTGCTTCTCAACTCACAAGAGTTTTTATGAGATTAAATGGAACTAATACTTTAAGTGCTAAGAATAGTGCCTGGCACATAGTGAATACTAAAATACAGCTAAGCCTTTTGGTGATGCCTGTATTATTGCTTTCCCAGACAGTGGTTGTGTACTGGAGGTTGATGAGGTTATCTGATTCATCCTTAAATATTTATCATCTAATACAGTGCTAAGCATATAGTAGGTACTCACCGAATGTTTATCAAAGAAGTAGGTTCATACAGAATAGACATAGATGTATGGAGAAAGCAATGTACATTGAAAAAATTGCTAGATTTAGAGGATTTAGTAACAAAGCTCTGACTCATGTTATCAGTTGCATGACCTTGCACAAATCATTTATCTTCTTTGAGCCTTAATTTCTTCAGCTGAAATTAGACTTAATATATGTGGGAGACACTGTAGGGATCGCATGAAATTATGTATATGAAAATCTTGGTAATTTATAGCTCATGATACAAATTAAATTTACTTGGTATTAAGGTTTTAGGTAAAGGTATACCTATTAAAATTACAAAGTCATGAGACTGTAAATTATATCAGAAAATTAGTTTTCTCATTTTGCACTTATCTCTCACATATGTGTATGGATCTCTTTTCCCTTTGTGTGGCAAAGTGATTTATGATTACTCTCTGCACATTTAAGGGAGGCTGTGAGAACATTTCCACACTCTGCTCCCAGAAGGGTTATTTTTGCACTTTCCTGAGTCATCAGAATTGCAGTTTGTAGCTTTTTGCAACATAGTCTCAGCCTCTTCATCATCATTGTCTTAGGAAATCAAGATTGTAAGAGATAATGCAGGTTAAATGCAACCAAACATTTTAAAAGTAGTTAGCAGAATTAAAAATTTTAAGAACCCAATTATAAATCGGTTAGTAAACAGTTGTTTTCAAAATAAATTGAGGGATGATTAAATCCATAGAAAAACCCTGATAGTTGAATAACTTTCAGGGGCATTTGCATTAACTCTTTCGGGGGCATTTGCATTGATGAATGATCAGCTCAAGTTCTCCGTCAGGCAGCACTTAGAGCACCTATGGACCTCACTGGTGTGGGCTGTTACTCAAATATTTCAGCAGATCTTAGCCCTTAGATCTTAGGCAGTCCTCAAGCCAAGCAAGGCTACTTAATCCACATCTATTCTTGCTTGTGAGACTTGGTTTTATCCCATTTGTTAAGGGTTTTTCTGTATCCTCTTCTAAAAGTACACAGAGCAATGTTTTTGTATTTTATTGTTACCCATTTAAATCCAGGCACGTTGAAATGTAATAGACCTACTTTCTATGTTGCAGTATTGATTATGTCTCGGCCCTAGGTATTGGTGAGCTGTCTCATGATTGAGTGTTCAGCAACACCGCTAAGGAGCGATGTGAATCATTAAGGGCATTAAGATCTCACCCTCATACCTTTGCTTGTACATAATTGGTTTGGTCTGAAGGATATGACCTAAACTGGAGTGTCTTGCAACTCTATTAAATATTTTTACTGCTTTAAGCTTATTTCGAGATCAGTTGTAGCTAAGACAGTCTCATGGACATTTCAGTGCTGTAGAACAACACTTAGTTGTGATTTCTTCATTTTATCAGTGACATAAAATTGTTTCTCCTTATTCTATATAAATAATAAATTGAGTGCAAGTTCTTAGGTACTCTGAATAATTTAAATTAGCGACTGGGGAAGCAGGATAATTCTAGTTTCTATTTATAAAGTCAAATGACTTCCTAGTTCAAGATATACGTGTGTGTGTGTGTGTGTGTGTGTGTGCTCTTTTCTGGGCAAAAAAGATCACTGGCTTGATTGTGAGAGAGAAAATTCAAGAAAGTTCAGAAGGAAAGCTCTTAGTTTAGCTTTTTAAGTTTTATTCCAACACGAGTGTTAGAGGAGTGGTATGCTGGCTGGGCCGTTGGAGCACAAAGGGCAGTCTGAAAAATGGCATTCTCTGAAAGGAAATGTCATTTATTCTTATTTATTGGCTGGGCTGTGTGCCTGTTCACCGTGCAAGTCCCTGGATATAGAGTGAGTGACGATGGCACAGATGGCTGTCGAGGTGTTACAGGTCGTGCAAGGTGAGTCTGACAGAGGTCTTGTTTCCAAGGAGCTCATGGTATGCAATAGTGGAATGACACACTCAGGCAGCTAAGGAGAAACCATTTGGGGCAGAAAGTGCCACAGTAGGGATAAATTATTCCTGCCTGGGATTAGAGAGAGTTTCTAAAGAGAAAGCACTTTGGTAGAATCTGGAAGCCTGAGTGGAATTTCTTTCAGTGAAGAGAGAGAAGCACGCTGGGAGTGTTGATAGTGCAGGAGTGTTACAGCATGAATTATGCCCCTGCCACATTCTTGCATTAAAGTCCTAAGCCCCGCTATGCTGAATTTGGAGACAGCTGTTAAGGAGGCAATTAAGGCTGAATGAGTTCATATGGGTGGAGCCCTAATACAGTAAGACTGCTGTCTTTACTAGGTTAGAAGCAAAGGAAGAAGACACCAAAACTCACTCCCTTTCCATGCTACACAGGAGGAAGGTCACATGAAGACACACTAGGAGGTGGTCACCTACCAGCCAGGAAGAGAGCCCTTATCAGGAGCTGAATTTCCAGCACCTTGACCTTAGACCTCCAGGCTCCAGAACTGTGAGGAAATACATTTTTGTGCTTCAAGCCACCCTGCTGCCACAAGTCCAGGGCTGTGTGATGATGCATTTAGGACAAGTGGAGCATTTTGCAGGAGGTTGGAGACAAGGGCATCTGAGAACACGTGGAGGGAGATAAGGGAGAGAGTACATTTTTTGAGTCACTGTGGGTGACCATGAAGGAAACAGACATTTGGCTTACTGCCTCTTGCATTATGAATACTGACTGTGGAGTCTTGTGAGCAAAAGGAGTGAAAATAGAAAGATGCTTGGACTCCTTAATGAAAGCCAGGGCAAACCATCCAGACAGAGTTGATCACAAAGTCAGTTGGGGTAATCACTCCCTTAAAGTGATGACTGACAAAGCAAGATTCAAGTAAAACATGAAGCATTTCCCACAGTCACTTATAGACAAGGTCGAGATAGATATCAGAATGATATGCTCTTATGGGAGTTTTTGATTCCTTGGTTAGCAGAACTGACAAATCAGCTTGAGGGTGATCCTTAGAGCACTACTCAGCTGGCAACGTTCATTAATCTTGTTACTATCAGTAAATGCAATGCAGTGCAGGCAGCTTTGTGGAGCCATTGTGAAAATGTTCCTTTTCCGTCTTGTTGAAACTCCAGACTTCACTGTTGATGCATTGGCTGATTAATGCTTGTCTGGGCCAAGCCAAAGTCATGCACAATGCAGCCAGCTCTCCCTAGAATAATCAACTCTCATTTAGAAGGAAATGGAAAGTTGTTTCAAATTAAACACTAAAGGGAAAGTGGTGACAGATGCTTAATTGGTTGCTTTCTTGTCCCTTCTTAATGTGTGAGACGCCCTCATGAGAAAGGTTATAGAGTAGACAGATTGAATGGAAAAAGCCACTTAACCATTCTCTGATCTCATCCAAAGATAATGTCCTTTCCTCATTTTCTTTTCAATATATGCCCTGCATTTTATAACTTTTCAGTATCTGATTATGAGCAAGGAATTACTGCCCCTATTTTCATGTCATTGGTGGGAAAGGTAATACTGAATGAATTTGGTATTCATTCATCATGCAGGGATTGTGGAAAGCAAAGCTTGGACAACTAAGCAGTCTGAAGGTGCCCACCGAATGGGCTCCCTATATCCAGTACCAAGCATAAAAGCAGGTGGTAAGTAGGCTTTCCACAAACGTTCATTCTTGGCCACTTTTCCACTTTTACCATCTCCAGGTCTCAAAATGTGGAGATGATGATGGAGGAAAGTTGTGAGTTTTAGGCTTTTCACTAGATGAAATCAGCATGGAAAAGAAGGGCAATTTTGCAGTATAGAGCTAGCGTTTTTCTTTTCCCTTCAAGCCACGATACAGTCAGGTGTCACGTCAGTCCTTCTTCCCACGCATGGTTGCTAAGACTGGAAATGTTACAAATCCATGCTCACTAGTTGTATGCCTTGAGAAAAATTACGTAATGCCTTTGTGCCATGTCTGTAAAGTGGAGACGTGACAGTCCCTCTTATCTGAGAAGGAAGCTTTCCGAGATCCCCAGTGATGCCTGAACTGTGGAGAACAGTTCTTCTCTGCATGTACCTCTGACAGTTCAACTTATAAAATAGGCAAGGAAGGAGATTAGTAACAATAGCTACTAATAACGAGAGCAGTTCTAAGTGTAACAAAAATTCTGTGAGTGTTTCTCTACTTTCCCCCAAATGTTTTATGTACTGTCCGCGCCCTTCTTGTGGTGATATGAGGCAATGTGACACCTACGTGATGAGAAGAGGTGAAGAATGACAGGTATTTTGATGGAGTGTTTAGCCACTTCAACTCTGTGTCACTTGGGCACGACAAGTGCCTTATTACAGCAGATCTCTGGATAAGCTGGACAATGGGATGGTTCCCATCCCAGAAAGGATGGAGTGAGACAGTGTGAGATTATATCACACTGCTGAGAATGGTACACAATTTAGAACTTGTAAATTAGTTATTTTATGAATTTATTTTTCATTCAATATTTTTGGACCATGTGTCATGGTTTATGTCGGTGGCCCCCAGGTCTCATGTATTTGCATTGTGCATTTGTGATTGGCTCATTGTCTAGTGCTTGGATTGGTGGTGTCAGTGCTACACCCTCCTAGGGGGTGGAGCCAGGATGTGATGTCATGGCAGGAAGAAGGTGTGTCTCTCTCTTGCTGGTTCCGCTTACTGTTTGCAGCCGCCATGAACTGTGGCCCCACCATGCCACCCTGCCTTGGAGCCAACTGAGTATGGACTGAAACCTCCAAAAACTGTAAGAAATAAACCTTTCCTTTCCCAACTTTGGGCATCAGGTATTTTGTCTCAGCGATGACTAAAAAGTAACTAAGACACCATGCTTGACTACAGGTAACTGAGACCAAAAGTGAACACAGGGATAGTGTGTGTGTGTGTGTGCACGTGTGCGTGTGTGTGCTTGTGTGTATACTATAATAATTGAATCTCACTGAGAATTACTGAGAGTGAAGGAAGACATCACACATAAAATATGTAAAACAAACCCTGGTAATTTACAGTTGCTCAATAGAGTTAGCTATTAGTATAGTTACTGTTATTTTCTTATTATCCACTAAAAGTGTCTGCACATAGCAATGTTACTTCTTATCTTTATCACTATCCTAGTGATTGCTAGTTATATCAGTCACTTTCTTTTTTTTTTTTTTGTTTTCATTTATTTTGAGACAGTGTCCCACTGTGCAGCCCAGGCTGGCCTTGAACTCATGACAGTCCTTCTTCTTTAGCTTCCTGAGTGCTAAAGCCACCATACCTGGGTCATATCCGTCATTTTCTATAAATAGGAGTGAAATGGATTCATGGGTACAAATTTGTGCATCATTACACTTATGTTAAAATGCCCCATGCATTGATTCATATATGCGTAGTGCTAGGTTATTAAAAATGCAAATATACCATTGTATGTTTTTCAGAATCACCAAAACTGCCTCCAGGAGAGGTGAATCTGTTATCTCTTTGCAGCTGTGCTCTGAGACTTGGCAGACAGTATCTGAAAGGCCCTTGGATGATACAGACTTTCCATAAAAGTTGATTTATGTCATTGTGCCTTGACTATTGATGCCTTACTCTTCATTTGTCTTTCCAGGCTTTGGGTCTTTTATTTTCTGGCACCTTTACTGCTTGTTTCCTCCTGCCTGTGGATTGGTTACATGGATTATACTTTCCGGCCTCCCTCTCACAGCGGTTAACTGACACCTAGCTCTTGCCTGGTGGAATTTCATCCTTTTTCCTGTTTCTAGGGTCAAGAATTTGTAAAACTAGCCTGGAGGCTCGCACTTCTGTTCTGACTTCTGATGCCAGCCTGGCTTCGTATTATTAAACAGCCTCGTAATCTAGGCATTTCTGGGGTCATTCTGACCCGTCAGAACTAATCCTGGCTATGTGATCAGAGCTGCTCCTGAAAATTGCTGTGGCTGATTTGCACACATCAAGGTGAACTGCCATTTGGTATCTGTCCTAGAAGATCCAAGAGACAGTTTAATGTCTCTCTCTTGTGAGTCACATGCAGTGAACCACTGAGTATCGTTTAACCACCAGTGAAAAGTGGACTTGAATCTCTGTCCTTGTGGTTTTAGCCTTACAGTGTGGGAGTGGGAAGAAGACAGCTCTGAGTGACCAGGGAAGTCCATACACGTTCTTTCCCCCCAACAGTGGCATTAACTATTTTGTTTTCTTCAAACATAAATCTGTGTAATGCTGCACGATTTTCAGCTTCCTGGGAAAGTAAGTTCTGTTTATGTCACAACTCAGAGAGTCCTTGATGGCGTGCTGACAGGTATTGGATGTGAGGGGATTGGAGAGCTCAGCTGACTCATGCATATGGATGTCTTCTGTGATTATACACGGCAATCTATCTGGGTTATTTATGGGAGCATTGTCATAGCTGATTAGAAGAGTTTCTCAACGTGTTTGAGATGATATTCTCAGGTCTGTTCTGCCATGGGTGCTTCTGCTCAGCTGTCTGTTCAGCTGACATCCTCTATGTTTCATTCACGCTGAGATGGACTAAGATTTTTGGTTTCTCTTTTCTCTAGAAATCTGTCTTAACTACATATTGTATTCAATTTCTGATGATGAGATTGATCCAAAGTCACTTTGCCCATAAACACTGATTTGGGGACTCTCTTCTTTCTTCTCTGTAAAATGCTGCTTTTCTAGGCCGTAGAAATCCGAGATTTCTGCAGAATTGGGGGTGTGTAGAAATGAGGCTCTGAGCCGGAGAGATAGATGAGGGTGACCTTGGTGAGGCCATTGCCTACTACTCTGCCTTCCTTGTCTCACATAGAGGTGCATTGTGGGCCGATGGTTCCTGTGACAGTTCCTATGGCTGTCCTGCCAGGCTGAACAGCCGAGACACTTCTCATGCTTATATTTTTTTCTTTTTGCAACCAAGGGAACTATATCACTGTGTCCTGTTCCCCACAAACTGCCTCACCACAGTGCACTTTTCTGTGGCTGTGCTGTGACTCACGCTTGACGGCTGGGTCACAAGAGTGGGGTTGTTAGTTGAGTCACAGGACACAGAGTTCCTGAGAATATGGTAGAACCCAGGCTGCAGCCCTTCCAAGTGGTCTTGATCCTCCACAACTGCCAGTGCTGGCAGAGGGCTTAAAAACCAAATCTTTGCTTGATCTTTTCTTGCGTGCAGTTCTTTTTCTAACCTGTTTGCTGCTTTTTCTGTGCTGGACCATGGTTTTCATGAAATGACAGCCTGTGTCTGTTTTCATCCCACGTCTGTGGAGTGTACAGTGGTGTAGAGTACATAAATACACGAATGAACTGATAGCCTCAAAATGACAAGGAATTAGCAAATATACGACAATATACTGACACAATTATGAAGCACTAATTTCAATTAGTTATCAGTTAATTGAATCATATGAAGTGTTGAGATCTAATAGAAAGAGTTTATGAAACTAGGTGACTTGAGTTGAAATCTTAGCTCTGACTTAATAGCCAGGAAATACTTGGCAGTTTATTTGGCTCTATACAACCTTAGATTTCTTAATTTTCAAATAAGCATGGAGCACAGGATTTGACAAGCAGTATTTTTAAAATGAGTATTAATTATAATTTCTGTATTAAAAATAGCAAAGAACTGCTTTATTTTTTAAAGAAAAAAAGATAAAATATAGAGAGGCAAGTTAGTGGGCCTGTTTTTGGAGAAAAAATTGGCAGTATTAATCAAAGGTGTTATAATATACATATCCTTTGATCAAGTATTCCTATACTCAGGAATTACTGTAACAAAACAATCAGATAAATTTATAAATATTTATCTAAAACAATTTATGCTGACAGTTATTTACAATGATAAAAATATAAATGAATATCCAGCTATAGGTAACCAGTTAAGAAAGTTTTGTGGATTTCTAAGTAGGATTTTGTAATCACTATACAGCAATATGTATCTTTGAGTAGGCAAGAACCCATAAAAGGTCAAATAGAGAAGTAGACTACAACTATTAGAAAATGTGGCAGCGTCATACCCAGATGACTAACGGCCCTTGTACACTGAGCATGTTTAAAAGTAGACATTTGATTCCTTCCAGTGTTTTTCTTCCCCAGTACTCCCTGTTATGGTAAATGATACTACTTAGCTTGAACAGCTTTACTTCAGCATACTCACACTCCTATACTTATATTGATTACCTGTCTCCCTTTCTAGATGTTAGTTCTGTGGGCACAGCAATAGTATATTCATTGTAGTACTGCTATTCCCTAGAATAATGACTAGACCATATGAGGAAATCAATACATGTCTGTTCATTAATTACATGGGTGACTATTTTAAATGCCCTGGATAGAAAAGAACATGTGAGAATATTATCTGTGACAAACTTCTGAAGGCGGAATTATGGCATTATTTTGGTGCTTTTCTATATTTTCCAGTTTTCTCTTTTAGATGATTACTAAGATCAGTATAGAAATCTTAACTTGTATACCTGTTGAATTTTTTAAAAGAGGTATTATCAGTGGTACCTTGATTCAGGAATGCTCTTGTGTGTGAACAATTTGGTTCTAAACAAACATTTTCAAAATTTTGTTTTTGTTTTTGAATGCTGTGTCAGATTACAAACATGACCATGGCCATATTTTCCAGAATTGTGGACAAATTAAGTTGGTAAACTAAGGCAACACCTGTATTTATTTTATTTATTATTTTATTGGTATATTTTAGCTATACATAATGATAGCATTAAATTGTTTAAATTTTTAAAAATCACTCTCACCGTGTTATTTTTGTTGATGAAGACAAAAGCAAAGAATTTTTGTTTTTTTTTGGTACTGGGGATTGAACTCATGACTGCCTGCTTGCCAAGCAGGTGCTTAAGCCACTGAGCTAAATCCCCAGCCCAAAAGCAAAGAATTAAACTGGCTAGTTTGCTATAATAGAAGATTTGTATTAACATTTCAGCAGATCAATGAAATTAATAATAAAAATTGATAGCAAAGAGAATTATGGAGGTCAACTGTAATCCCAGAGAAACAATTTCTAAGATCTCTGTGTACTGTTCTTCAAGAAATCTTGTCTCATAAGGTGTGGATTAAAAAAAAGTACTGGATTGGTACTCTTACTGTTAGAACAAAATCACAAATTTAGTTTTAGGAAGCTTTAATTCCAATTCTTTATTCAAGGTGCATTTATCTCGTCTTGGAGTAAGTTCAATTTTTGTTTGATGGAGTTCTCAATGAGATCAAATTTTTCATGTGCTGAATGGTGCCAAATTTAAATCTTGGAAATCTCACATATGCTCTGCAAGATATATCACACGTCTTTATATTCCTTACACAAAAGAGGTATTTGCAGTGTCGTAATATCACAGTAAAAGTATCCTTTCATTCTGCTCTGTGTTTATACTGTTTTCATACTGCATTACTGCTCCTAGTAGGCTAGACTGTGATTTTGTTACTAACTTAGGTCAAGTGCCATGCACATCTCTGTGCTTTAAAAAATGTTTCTTAAAAAAAGTTCTTGACACATGAAGAATGAGAAATAAAGATTACAAGAAAGGGTACAGAACAATTTTCCTTTCAAAACATACTACTACTTCATGGCACATCCTGGAGTACTAAATATGAATCCGCCTTGATTATGTATGTTTGTTGACTCTAACAGATAATGAATGCACATGTCTTGGTGCAATAAAACAATGCAATTCATTTTTCTAGTGTCACTGAAATAATATTACCTCCAGCATTAGAAGCACAACATTGCTCTGAGCATATGTAATTATTTCATAGGAAGCAAATGCCTTATGTTAAGGTTAATTAGAGTTTCTGTTATGTACTTGGTATTGTAATATCCATGCAACATGCATATTTAACTTTTAACATTTGGAGATACAAACATTGGGTATTAGTGGTAAGGTTTAGGTGTCATTATGGGGTTTTTATGACTATTTGTCATGTTTCAAAACAACACACTTAGACAAATGGTTATAAGACAATTCTAACAGAGCAAATACTAATATAGATTTTCCTTCCCTTATTCCATGATGGGTCATGGTGTTATTATGTGCTATGAAAAGGAACAAAGAATTATTATAACAACGACAGGAATAACGATATGTGGTGGGGTTTTTTTGGAGTGTGTGTTTGTTTTTTGGACACGGGATCTTGCTATATAGTTCAGGCTGGACTTGAATGCCCTGTGTAGCCCAGGTTGGCCTTGAACTTGCTGCAATCCTCCTGAATCAGCCTCCTGAGTGCCAGGATCACATATGTACACCACCACACCTGGCAACAAAATGTTCTTAAAGAAAATTCATGAAGCAGACCAGATATTTGTTCCTTCAATCCTTTTTTTTTTTTTTTTTTTTTTTAAATCATTTCTTCCTTCCTTCAGGGACATCATGCACTGTGTGTGAGGTGGTGTGCTGGATTCTGGGGATACCATGAAGAATAAAACAAACATGGCCTCTCTCTGTGTGGAATTTAACAGTCAGAAGAAGAAGCAAATATTCATCAGCTGCACGTATATTGGTCAGCTGTGATGTGCCAGACATTTTACAGCCACAGAAACAAGAGACAAGGCGATAAAGTGGAAAGGGTTTTGGAATGTTCCATGAACTGAAAGTAGGTCAACATGATCAATAGATAGGAGGTGACCTGTGGAAGCTGTGAGAGGCCTTCGGGTGAGAGACAGTGGTGTCTGGATCAGGCACTGCAGACAAGAGGGAAGGAAATGACCAAACGTAAAATCTATATGGGCAGCAGAAGCAACAGGGCACAGAGGGTGTCCTCAAAAATTAAGGTTTTGCTTTTACTAATCTCTCAAAGTCTAGGTAAAACTTGATTTTTCACAAAACTATCTTGATCATTTAGAGCTAAGAAAGACCTGTGTCTTTTTTATTCATCAGGTAATGCTTGGTTTTATAGTTACTATAACAGGTATATACACACTGGCTTTTATGGTTTTATGACATTTGTCTTCACATTTCCTTATCTACTAACTTGTTAGCTTTTAAAACCTTGTTATACATCTAAAAATAATCTGTTAGTCTAATAAACACAGATTAGAAAACAATGGATGGGTTTAATACTGGTACTTTTTAAACTGGAGATTTTTTAAAAATAGGAAGCCAGTTCTACTACATTCTTGCATTATCTTTAAACAGATAATTTTCTGGGACACAAATCATATAAGAGGAACAGAACTAGGACTTCCAGAGGAAATCACTCTATTTCCTCTACAGCTTTTCCCCATTAAGTCTTTTATTGAGAATGGGGCTAAGCCATCAGATATCCCTAATACAGTGCAGAGTCATAGGACTAAGCAGACTTAAGGAAAAAAGGTTAATCCATTTAACTTTATCTTCCTTTTTCACTTCATTTGTAGACCTTTATCATAATTCTGTTTTTCAGACCCAGGGTCTAATTCTGTTGTCCTTGAAATCTCCTTCGGACATTATTCTTTACTTTATAGAATAAGTAAAGAATTGTTCCTGAGAATAATCTCCTAAGCTCCCACCAAGGCAGTAATAAAGTAGATAATATCGTGTTCACTTTTATCAACAACTCTTTATTTTCCACAGAATGTTCATGTCTATGATTTGTAATGGTAGTCATTAAATAATATGAAGGAAAAAGGGACATAACTGAAGATGAAGCCAAAGAGGGATGGATCTTGACAGATTGGGACTAACTTCAAAAGGAAGAGATAATTGATTTTGAATTGCCTTTTTTTTTTTTTTTTTTTTGTACCAGGGATCAAACTCACGACCTCACGCTTGCCAGGCAGGTGCTTACACTGCTGAGCTAAATCCCTGGCCAATAACTAATTTTGTATTGTATCAAGTATATTTGGAAATAGAAAGTGTAGTCTCTACCCCATGAGTATATTAGTCTTCATATACTGCTAAGTTCTTTGAGAAAAATGGCTCCTACTACAAATGTGCTTGTCATGTTAGATTTATCTAGCATGTTGTTTATTGCAGTTTGATTTTTTCTGGATCAATGTGGTATATGAATTTATCGTGTGTGTGCGCGCACACACGCACACTTGAGGAATTATCTTAGTAAACAACATTGTATTAAGGTCACGAAGTCTCTAGAACAAACCTTGCAGAAAGGTGAGTTTTGTTTGAGGTTGATTGCTACTGGAATGTAGATGCAGGGCTTCCTACTGTGAGATTAATGAAAAAAATCACCTGCCATTGCCCGCATCACTCAGCGACTTATTCTCTCTATAATAGAAAAGAAGCAGAATGAAAAAAAAAAAACCCAACAAAGAACACCTTAAAGAACTCACTGGAAATAGTGAAATAGTAGAATTTATGAATAGAATCATAAAGGTTAGATCTACGAAAAAGAATTTTAGATGTCATTTAGTCCTGTCTTTTCATTTTACCCAGAATCACAAATCCAGATAAAATCTCATTTAGTATAGAGTCATATCTCAGAATCATCCATCTAGGGGCTTTAATTACTTAGTTCAAGGCTGGGCTAGAACTCAGGGGAGGTCATGAGTGCCTTTCCCGCGTTCTTTGGGACACACTCACCTGTTTTGCACCTTAGGCTATTACTTGCTGAAAGGGACTGTGAGGTGTCTTCTTGTCCTACCTGCCTCCTGTCCTTCCTCACTGCATCTTGTCTGCTTCTGGGAGTCTTGTTTCAGACGGTCCAAGTACACCAGCTTGTGTTACCTCTTGTTACCAATGTAACCCGTGCCTGTGCCTAGAGACCTTTATTTCTTCCTACGGCCATTGAGACAGTTACTCATCTACCCTCCTTAGTCAAACCCCACTTCTGCTACAGAGCTTTACCTACTTATTCTTGACAGAACTTCTCAGGGCATTATTTTTTATTCGTGTATGTTAACATGGGGTTTTGTTGTGGCACTTTCATATATGCAAATGACACACTTTAAGTATATCCTTCCCCCCATTACCCTTCCTTAAACTCCCTCCAACCTCCCTCTAGTCTTGACAGCTATTGATGGTTGTTGAATTTCTAACTCATTTACAGTTCACAACATTGCATGTAAGCCTAGCTAATCTTTCAAACTAACTTTTGAAAATACAGGTTCTTGTACTCTGCCTCCAACATTATCCTTTTGGGTATGTCTGAAGTGGAGCCCAGAAATCTACATCAAAACAAAAACAAACAGTAAAACCTTTGAGGTATTTCTGATAAACAGAGAGATTTGAGAACTAATGATCAAAAATGTAAGAATTGAAAGTTTATTTCGCAAGGAAGCTTTTTCCACGCGAGTGTGTTTTATATTCTATCTTGTGATGTGAATTGTACTGAGGCTGAGAAAGGTGGGAAAGGTGGAAGTGGTGGTGGTAGACTCTGTTCCCAAAAGAAGTGCTGGGAGGCGAGTCCCTCGAAACAGCAGCAGCTTAATGTGGAAGGCAACTCTTGTGAGAACAAAAATGAAGAGAGTCTCCACAGCACTGCTAGTTATAGAAAAATCATTTGATATCAAAAATGTAAAATAGTCTAATGTCCAGCACAGCTCACAGAGTTTGAATGAGTATGTACTCAGTTTTCTTGGCAAATAATTCTGGAGACCCTTGTGATTCCTTTTCAGTGTTGCTTTCACTCTGTTTTGCCCTGAATTTGTTTGGTTGTCAAATTGTAGTGTCTTTTAGAATCCTCTTGGAAACTGGGTGAGATATCTCTTTTAGGTTCTGTAAATCTGAGGAGCAGCCTGAGAAGATTCCAGGTGGCATTGGTGCTGCATACTTCATTCTTCACTTGGCTTCCAGAACCACCTCCTCTGCCTCACTGGGCCGCCCTCCTAAGAGTTCTCTCCTAGATACTCTTCTAAGCAGGTACGTGGTCTTGGGATTGCTCACCTTAGGCCTCTTCTCCAGGTACACTTGTTTCTTAGGTGTATCTTTCCACTCTTGTGGCATTAAATATCATCTATTTATTCATAAGTTCAAATAGATACCTGTAACCATTCCCTTCAACTCAAGAACTATATTTAGTTGTCTATGAGATCTCTCCTCTTAGGTGTTAAATAGATTTTTTTTTCAATTTTCTGGACCAAAACTTAATTCCTAACTCTACGCCTCAACTTTCTCTACTCTTAGCTTTCATTTCAGCAATTAACCTGATTATTCAGCTCAGCCCCTACACTCTGGAAACATTCTTATCTTTTACTTTCTGTGATGGCTAATTATATGTGTCAAATTAAGTTGATTTGATACAGAACATCTTTGTCACTTTTCATGACTGGGACAAAATACCCAACACTCATAATTTAAAGAAGAAGAGGTATAAACCTCTTCTTGGCTCATGTTTCAATCCATACTCAGCTGGCTGTAGGGAAGAAAGGCATGTCCAGGACATGGTGGTGGACAGCTGTCATGGCATGGCATCCAGGAAGCAGAGAAGATCAAGAAAGGAACTAGAAAGAGGGACACAGTATGTCCTTCTGGGTCATACTCACAATGACCTTCTAGACCACACCTCCTAGCAGCTAGTCAGCTACTGCTCTAATAATCCAGTTATGTTTCAAAAGCTCCAATAGTGAGCTCATGAGGCTTTGTGGGGGATATCCAGTTATAAACCATAACAGATTGGTCAAACATTATTTCTGTGTGTGTGCATAAGGCTGTTTCCAGATGAGATTAGCATTTGAATTATAAACCAAGGAAAACTGATTGACCTCCCCAGTGTGGGACGGCATATTCCAACCTGTCATACGGAAAAGAAGGAAGAAAAGAACACTCAGTTTTTCATTCTTTCTCTACCTCCCTCTGACTATTTGAAAAGGGACATTGATCTTCTGCCCTTGCACTAGAACTCACGCTGTTTCCTGTCCTTGTTTTCTAGGCTTTCAGACCCAGACTGGGATTACATCATTGGCTTCCTAGATGTGATGGTTTATCTTGGTTGTCAACTTGACTGAATTGAGAGACATCTATCAAATGGGTAAAGCACACTTCTGAGTGTGCCCATGAGGGTGTTTCTCCAGACACACTGGCACGTACATCAGTGAACGGAGGGGGAAGATCCACGCTGGACATGCGTGACACTATCCAATGGGCTGGGAGTCTGGGTGAAACAAAATGCAGAAAGAGAAAGCTTGCCCAGCTGCGTACAAGCTCGATTTTTCTTGAGCTGCCTTTGCTTACCAACATCAGCTTCTTCAGCCTTCAAACAAGGGCTCCTGTGTGTGACTCCAGGGAGCTTCCAGGGCTTCAGCTTCAGACCGAGCTGCATCTTGGTCCCTCTTGTTCTAGCTTCTCACGCTGATCAGTTAACTGGTTTCCCTGGCTCATGAGCATGCAGTGGCCATCATGGAACTACCCAGTCTGTGATCATGTAATAAAATTTAACAAATCCCACATTTAAATGTTGTGCTTATTATATTGGTTTGGTTCCTCTAGAGAATCCTGACTAATGCATAGTAGGTCTCCAGCATGTGAATTACAGGTCACGGGACTTCTCAACCTCCATATATGTCTCTTTATCTCTATCTATTATCTATCTATCTATCTATCTATCTATCATCTATCTATCATTTCTCACTTGACACCCAAAGTTAAAGGAGGAAAGGTTTATTTAGCTCACAGTTTGTAGAAGTTGCAGATCATACTTGACTGGCTCCAAGGCAGGGTGGCATGGCAGAGAGGCATCACAGAGCAAGCAGGCAGAAGGCCACAAGCAGCCAGTGACATGTGACAAACAGTAACCCTCCTTCTGTCCCTTATACCATACCTAGGATACTCACCTTAGGGCAGGTAGCACTCACACCCAGGAAGAGCAGTTTGAATCCTAGCACCATACCATGAGTCAGTCTCAGCATTACATCCTTGATCCCAGATCACACACGCTAGGTCCAGCCACCTTCAAAAAGCCCAAGCTATAACTGCAAGAGGCTTTGGGGGAACATTAGATGCAAGCATAATATATAATCTATGATATATAGTATAGAGTATATAATATATTTTGACTGGTGTATTTTCTAGCCTCCAACCAGAAAATTCTGTAAATTCTTTCAACATATATCCCAAAATATGATCATTTCTTACATCCTTCTCCAAAGTATATAGACCACACCTGGACTGTCACTACTAAGGAATATAATATACCAATCTGTCATCTAGATCACTGTAGTCCCCAGCTGTTTCTCTTCATCTCCATTTCCCCCAGCCTCTATTCTAACTGTGGCAGTCGGGTCATGTCATTCTCCCGCACAAAATCTCAATATACTGCCTTTAGCAGGGTCTAGGAGGAGGCTCTGTGTGAGGGGGCCCCTGCTCACTCATTCAGCCTGCCATTCCCACACTCATCCTCCCTATTCTGTGCTTCCTGCTCTGCATGTGTAATGAGCAGGTATCTGTCTTGGTGCCTTCACCCTGGTTCATCCCCCAGGAGTTTGTGTGATTCATGCCTCTTCTTTATTCATGCTTCTGCTCGCAGAGTCATCTCCCTTGAGAGAACTTCCTGATATTCTTTGCAAAATCCTTCACCCATAGATCTATCTATGTTTATTTATATCTGTTCTTCTAGAATGTCCAGCTCTGAAGAGCAAGACATTTTGCTTTCCTGTTTTGTTTGCCGTTAGCTGTACCTAGGCTGTATTTGTAAGGAGGTGATAAATATTTTGTGAGTGAGTGCAGTTAAGATGTATTTATGATAGTGACACTTGGTGGGAAGACTGAGGGAATGACAATAAGAGCAATTTTAGAAGAAATGACTGTAAAGCTGAAGGGAGAAAATTTAAAATTTTCAATAGAGTTCACATGGATCACAGATGTATGATCAAAGGATTTGAGATCAACAGGCTATTAGGATAGGATCAACGGTATAAGATGGTAGGCAGTGGTAATGATTTTGATGCACTGGGAAGTGTGTATTGTCCTAAAGATTTTCAAATCCATCAACAACAACAACAGCAACAGCAACAAGAAGAAGAACAAAATCACAAACACTGTGCTTGAGAGAGAGAGAGAGAGAGAGAGAGAGAGAAGAAATAAAGAAAAGAAAACCAGAAAAAAAGCAACTTCTAAATGTAGAGAAGAATTCTGCTCCAGCTGTCAGTTTACAATTGCTGAAAGCATACAAATTCTTTGGAAATGCAATTTGGTCTTTCTAATTACTTATTATAAATGTAAAAATGCCAGTACAAGCCACAGAAACTGCACTGAATGAGGAAGGAAAGGCTAAAGCCTTTGGGGTTCTAGAAGATTCTCTTTCACCAACCCATCTGTGACTTTCCATCAACTAATTAGCTGTTGTAGGCTTCCAGTCTTTCACTTTTGGTTGTAGACAAAAATGCCACTTCCTGGGGTACAGACAAATGTATGTTTTTAATTCCCTAGAGTAAAGATGCCTTATAAAATGAAAATAATTGGTGTGATATTATAAAGCATATAATTTCTTAGAAAAAGTATCTTTAAACATATATTTTATGTCTTCTCCTTTATTTTGCCTAAAGAAAATCAGGCATAACTTCAACCAAATCTGTCATTTTAATCCATGTCCTATCCATAAGAAATGCGTAATGAATGTATTGATGAATTACTATGCAAACTGAGAAGCTGCATGCTGACTTGCTCTAGGATTCAATTAAAATTGAGCAACATTATTTTGAATCCTCAAATGCTGTTTTGAATAAGTAATTCAAGTAAACAATGCAATTAGTAAAAAGCAATGGTGATGAAGTTGAGTGGGAGAAATTCTTATAAATATATAATCTATATTTAATTCTTACATATATCTTAAATATAATTTCATAGTTCATAAAATGGTAGTTTGTTGGAGTGTAAAAGTTTATGCTGGAATTAATAATGAATTTCTGAATAACAGCTAAGAAGTCATTTTAGTTCTTGGTGCTTACATAACCTTTGTTGGTAGTACAGGTCTAATAAAATTTTAATATTTCTATAGTGTTATACTTAGTGCTGCTATTATGACTGTCCTTGCTCAGAAGATAAGTCTAGAGCTAATGTAAAAGTTTGGGCTATATCTATAGCATATTAAAAGCTGGATGGAAAAATACAAGAAAATACTCATGATGTGGCTAAGAAATCCAGCCATCCATTTGTTTTGAATAGTATTTGAATATTTTCAATATGCAGATGATATAGCTTCTACTTTGATTATTTTTCCCAAGTATTTGTTGTCATGTCTTAAGTTACTTTTGGGATAATCTGTAGTTCAACTTCATGGGAAAATACAATTATTTTTACTGTTTGGATGTGAGAATAAAGGAAGCTAATGTTATAAACTTGAGAAATTAAGTTAAGGAAGAAAAATGGTTTCCAAACTGATCAAACATTGGATTTTAGAGTTTGGAGAGCTTCTAGACCTCACAACTATATCCACAAGGTCCCTTCAATGTCTAGCCTAAATCCATACTGTCCTAGTTTGAAAATTTTCTTGCTCGTCTTGGTAGTGGGGCAAGAAACTTTGCCCTGAGTTACTTATTTATTTTGCACATTTTAGAAACCGAGCAGACTGCTGAGGAAGATCTGAATTGTGTCTGCTGTTCGGCCTGTCCTTTGGTGGCACCAAGCAGTACAGTGGTAGAAACATGTTTAATCCTGGAACTGCAGGGGAAGTCTCGATTTTATCAGTCTTATTAGTGAAGGTATCAATAAAAGCTTCCTTTCAGGAATTTAACCAGCTAATTCAACTGTTGTTTTTTGTTTTTTTGAAATGGGGTCTCTCCATGTTGGCCATGCACTTGTGGGCTCAACTGATTCTTCCGCCTCAGCCTCAGCTGGGACTACAGGTGTGCGCCACTGTGCCTGGTCATTAAGATTTTAATTACTAGATGATTACTCTTTCAACGAATGTTTATGAGCTATCTACTGTGTGCCAGGCATTACATATATATATTATATATAATATATAAAATAGGGACACTGTATATAAATGTATATATTTATAATATACATATGTAAATATATATTTTAAATAAATTTTAAAATAAATTATTTTTTATATTTGAGAAACTTTGGTATCTTCACACGATTATGTGAGTTCTTGATCTCATGAATCTCCTTTTTAGATCTTATGGGAAAAAAATCTCAAGTTTGTGTGTCTTGAGAAAGGGCAGATATATTTAATTCACAAACACTCCAAAATTATGTATATAATTAGTTTTACTTCTTTGAGTTGGTTGCCAGGAAGCTCAGTCAAAATTGTGGCCCATATCTAATAAGTATGCAGGATCTGTGGTAAGGATCTTGGAAGGTAATTATATCTGTGGCTTTATCTTTTCCTCTCTCTTCATTTTATAATTTTTTCTCAGAACTTGAGGTTGAACACAGGATCTTTTGCACACTAGACAAATCCATTACCACTGATATGGACCCTCAATCCCCTCATTTTATGATTTTTATCATAATTTTTAATACTTATATCAGAGTTATTCAGAGAAACAGAACCAATAGAATGTCCGTGTCTCTCATCTGCTTATTTATTTTAAGGAATCGGCTCACACACTGTGGATCCTTACAAGTCTTCAGGGTTGGCTGGCAGCAGGGGAGTCGGGGAAGAGTTGATGTTGTAGAGAGGGAGCTCAACTTTTTAGCTCAAAACCTTCAACTAATTGGAAGAGATCCAGTGATATTACTTGCTTTACTCATACTGAAATTTAAGTATTAATGTCATCTGAAAAACCCCTTCATAGAATTATCTAGAATAATGTTTGGCTAAATAACCCTTAACTGTGGCCCGGGCTGACTGACACATATGACTATTGCAATACTCTGAATTTTTGTAACCCTCTTTTCGGCCTTTGAAATGAAGCCGGGTTATAAAACGTACCTAAAGGAAGAGATGACTTTTCTTTTCAGTAATTTATGAAAGTTATGGCATTGCCTGTGGTTTTCTTTAGTCCCGTCTTGTATCATTTGGGACAGCTACGTCTTCATCGCTGTGGCAATGCAGAGCTGTGTGTGGCCTGAAGTCAGTCAGCCAATTGTCCCTGCCACAATAAACAGATGCTTCTGCTCAGGCCCTCCAGTGCGTCTGCTTCTCTGGAGATTTAAAACTCTGCATATTCTCTAAGTAAGTCCTGAACAAACACTTAGCCTTTAATTCCCTCGCTGTCTTAGTTAAGACTCTTGATCACAGTGATTGGGAACACACCTCTAACTCATTAAGCAAGAAAGGACTTCATTAGAAACATTCAAATAAAGTTAGGGGGACAGGTGTTAAAACTAAAGAGAATTATATAATAGAAGCCTTGGAAGTTAAGTATGCATTGTGATTTCTTTTTTGGCGTCCCTGGGTGGACATCACATGTATTGTGATTTTAAAGGTTCGTTTATTTTGGTATACAGTAACACCCGTACAGGAATCTTTCCTTTGTGTCGCACCTAAATTCCTGAGGCTATTTAAACAATTCTTTTTCTGTCTGAGTTTTAGCTAAGAAACTTCTCAGCCAGGGGCAGGAAGCATGCCTTGGTCAGCTGTCTGTTACCAGGCTATGACGTTATGACCAGGAAAGCAGGGTCTATAGCAGAAATATAAATTTTGGGGTCCATCTGTGTCTGCGTGTGTGTATAGCGGGGCAGAGGAGGATGGAAGGGAGAGAGAGAGAGAGGGGAAGAAACGGGAGGAGAAGAGAGGTCAAAGTGAATGGGTGCTGGGGTTGGGTAGATACCATCAATCTTGTCTATGATGGACTTTCCTCTCATAATTAGTGGTTTCAATCCATTTAGAATAAAAGTTAAGAAGAATTCATATTATTAGCAAAGGATAATATTTTTAAAAGTCTCACTAGTCAATTTCTTTACCTTGAATTCCTTAGAGGCACTTTTATTAAAAAGTTTCATAGACACAGTTTAAAAATAAAAGAATAGAAATATATTAAGTGAAACTCAAGTTGGTTTTTTGTCAGCTTTAGCTGTCACACCACTAATCCCAGTTCTACTCAGAAGAGGTTGGATGTTCAGTTTGATCATAGCCTTCATATATTTTCTTTGCCTATATGATTATCTTTATTCATAAAACAGCTGAGACATGTAAGATCGTGCCATCCAGGAAACGTTTGGTTATAAGTGGGAGAAAACTTGATGAAAGCTAACTTAATTCATATGGATATTTCTTACCTTAGAGGCAGGAAGTCCAAAGGGAGTGTGACTCCAGGCAGAGTGTGATCAAAGCTCTGGATCTTAAGCTCTGCCTTCCTACATTTGTTTCCTGGTTTTCAGACTTCTTCCTTCATGGTGGCTACATAGATCTTGATAGCATGTGGGTCACATGCTTCCTTGCTCATATCCAGTGCTGAAGGAAAGCACTTTCTTATCATGGACTAATTCAACTGGATTGAAATAAATCTTGTGCTATCTCTGGGTCAATAGCAATTGTGGTGCTCGCATTGCCATTCATATATTGATGGGCTTCAACTTGGAGTTTTGAACAGTCATTGATGAGAGAGTGGGATTACCGTGATCATTTTAGACTACTCAGAATCCACTTCTAGAGTTGCAATAGGGTCACTTTCTCTGAGTTTATGACTGGCATGGGTACATAGGTATATTGTGATTATGAGGAAAGAGAGGATGGTTGTTGGGTAGGCAACCAACAGTGTCACATGAGAATACAACACATGTGTTATTCCTCAACCCTGCTATAAGGCCATGTTATATATAAAATCTGACTTTTTTTCAGTAAGGAATTACTTTGAAATATTTGAAGTAAGAACTGAAGATTATGAATTACAGATTTATAAGGAATATGGTCAGTAGGATGCTTATGAAAAGCTAAAATAGACATTTTTATGGAATCTGGTAATAAACAATGGCCAAAGAAGGGTAATGTTTTAGGTTTTTAATAGTCAATTAAATCCCAAGGGAAGGGAGTTTCAATTAGAACATCTGAGGGGCAGGAAAGGGATGTGGTTGATGGAGGGCAGGCTTAGAAGCGTCACTGTCCCTTGTTGCCTGGCTACTGCAGCCAGCCACTCTCTTGTAATTCTCCTTGGCAACCTCCCTGAGTCTTGAAATGGTAATATAGCAGATGGTGGGTCATAGTCAGATTTAATTGTATATTATACCAAGGTTATTGATAATGTTGGGAAAATCTATCCAGCTTTTCCAAATATTTCTGGGTGTCGGTAACTTGAATTTTGTGATGACACATAATTAAATGCAGTACTTTAGTATTGGACAGCCTAGTCATTATTAGCACATTGGTTCATGTGCCAGAGCTGATCACACTCCAAATCCCAAGTGGGTCTCAGTGACATCCAAGGATAACTGAACTAGAGCCATAAGTAACATGACAGAGAAGAAATTAGCTTTGTTTCATTCCCAGCATCTTCCAGCAGTTAGAGTAAAATAGAGTGATCATTACATCAAAGATTCCTGCGATGGCTTGGAGGTAGATAGATGATGGGGTCATGGAGGTGAAAGGATATTGTATCAGGTGACTGTTAGGTAAAGGTGGAGGAGTAATCATTAGAAGACGCATTATAGAGCAGGGCATCTGCTCTACCATTCTCAACTGGGAGCCGTGGAGCAATAAGAAACCCTACCTGGAAGACTGCCAGGGAAGTAGAAACCTCACTGGGGATCCAGAGAAAGAGGCCCAGACAGACTGCTCTGCCTGAGCACTCACAGGGAAGAAACTTCAGTGGATCTCAGCGCTTTGGTTGGTGGTAACACAGGGAGAGGGCGCTGAGGGTGGGCACTAGTAGTCTGTGCTCTTGCTCCTACTCTCTGGGCATCAGTTTGTCATATTTGCAGTAGAGCTGAAAATATTTAGCCTGCAAAGCTGTTGTGAGGATGCACAGTAGTCACCTTTTTTGAACATACCCTTTGTTTTAAAGTTGTATTTCCAACCTTGCATAAATAATGTAAGATATCCCCTAAGTTAAGCTGATCTCAACTATGGGAAAAGAGCAAAGATTCTTGGCTTCTGTACTTTCCCTCTGTGGCCACTGTTCTTCTTCTGTACCCCTGATTGTTTGCTTAAAGAAAAGGTCATCAGTTTGGCCACCCATTCTTGAACTGCTGCCCACCCTTGGTTTAGTGCACAGCATTGCTGAGAATTCCCAAGGCCTCGCTTGCTTTGGGAAGCCTTTAAAATCACTTAGTGATGCTTATCAACAGCTAATATTAATGGATAATGACAAAAGCCACAGATGCCTTCCTAGAACTGACAGCATAAAATCAATCTAGCCTGGGACATTTTCTTAGTAGCTATTACTTCATAATAAAATTTTCTGTGATAATTTTAAGTGCTAAACCACCACTCCTTCCTGGTTTTCTGTGAATCATAGCTAATATAATCAGTTGAACACTGAGAAAAAAGAAAATAATGTCAGACAAATTTCAAAATCTTTAACAAATATTTGAGCTTAAATATTAATAAATATTTTTAGAAGGTAGTCCTGCATGATTGTAAAGATTAGATGAACATAGATACAATGATATAGTACTTATTTAAAGAATTAATTTAAACACACAATACACATGTGCATGCATGTGCACATGCACACACACACACACACACACACACAGTTCAGAACAGTGCCAGGAGCAGGAAAGCACTATTTATCTATGCATGATTATTTTCTGATATCTAAGTGTCTGCTATAGCTTGTGCTCTTAGCAGGTGCACTGTAGCTCCTCTTGAGTGATTGTCTTTTAACCATGTTTTTTTTCCCCATTGCTTTCACATGGATTTTTATCTGGTATGACAGTGTACTCTGTACCTGGGAACTTAAAAAAAAAAAAAAAGAAGGCTTGATGTTATAGGGACTATTTTTTATACACTTTGGGAAGAACCAAGTCTAGGAGTTAGTGACTTTTATTTTGATAGTTTCCTATGACTGATTATTATGGTTAACAGTTTAGCTCACAGTTGTTTCGGGGGATGGTTTGACATTTGTAAAACTCAGTAGTTCCAGGAATATCACTTAAAGGCCCGCATATTGTCCTTGTCATAATCTGCCAAACGACATAATAGATGTCTGCCACAGATGTGGAAAGGACAGAAAATTTGCTTGGTACAAGACCCTGGTGGCCTTGCTTTCACTACTGCAAGACTAGCAATTATTTATATCTGGAGTACACTATATGGCATTCTGTGTGCATTCTGTGGGCAGAGAGAGAGAGAGAGAGAAAGAGAGAGAGAGAAAGAGATTTTATTACCTGTCTTCTGGATGTCATAACTCCTGCCATTTTATTTAGGCATTTTGTAACAGGGGCTTAAAACTTTTTAAATTTCTTTGTGGTCTTATGAAAACATACATAAGGGTCGGGGATTTAGCTCAGTGGCATAAGCACCTGCCTGGCAAGCTCTAGGTCATGAGTTCAATCCCCAGAACCAAAACCAAAAAACAAAACAAAACAAAAAACCCCAAAACAACAACAACAAACACCAGAAAAAAAAACCCCATACATAAATTTCCTAAATTCTTTATTGAAAGAGAAAGCAGATTAGTAATTGGGGCAGTAAGTTACAAAGAGTCTCTGCGAAATGGATAGAGGTCCTATTTTGGGGTGATGACTTTGTCCTGAAAGTAGATAGAGGTGGTGGTGGCATATATTGTGAAAATACTGATGTCACTGCATTTTTTACTTTAAAATGGTTAATTTTATTTTATTTGAATTTTACATCAATTAAGGAAAACCAAAAGGAAAAACGAAACTTGTAAGTCCCAACTTTTCCAAGACTTGGCCTCCTGGAGCAGTGGCCATTTGCTTTAAAACAAAACAAAAGACCCTTCAAACATAGAATGATACTCTTACTATCCTTTATTTCCCAGTGCTGGGGATTGAACCCGGGGCCTTGCACTGCCACCAAGTGCTCTAACATTCAGCTAATCCCAGGTCTTTTTATTTCATTTTTTGGAAACAGGATTTTGCTATGTTGCCCAGCCTGGCCTCAGCCTCCCGAGTAGCTGGGATTACAGGATTTACCAATTAATCTAGTTATTCTTTAACCTTTAAAATTGTGGGGCATGTTCATTACTTTTCAGAAAGAGCATGACATGTTGCCCACCCATGAGACCTTATCATACAGATTTTAGACTACAGTAACTCACCACTATATTCTTTGACTTCTGTTTTTTCTATTATGTTATGAGTATGTATTTGTTTAATTATGAAAAATGTAGCTCTTGGTGTGGTGTCAAATAGTGTCCTTTCCTGTAGTAATATATAAACTGTAAAGGTAGGTTGTATTTGATGATCTCATTTAAGTTATGGTAAGATATAATAGTAATATGAAAGCTTTTAGCAAAGAATATTCTTCTAAAAGAATCTCTTAAAGTCCCATGGTTCAGGATCCCCGGATGTAGAAACTGGTCGCATGTAGAATTTTTTAATTTTATGTATGTAGTAGGGTGTGATACCTTCATATGTGAGTAAAATGTATGATGATCAAATCAGGGTAACTAGTATTTTAATTTCCTTGAACTTTAAAAAAAATTTTTTTTGTGTTTCAAACCTCTGAACTCTTTTTTCCTAGTTCTTTATAAAAAATAGAATAATTTGGTTGTGAACTGCAGTATCAGACTAATGGTTTTTATAACCCAAGGCGTTGTGTTGAATTGACATTATTTTCTCTTTTCTTCCAGTTCAGTTGAAAATATTCTCAACTTCTGAGGGGAGACACAGGACTCTTCTGAAGTCCTGGTCTGTTGCTGCAGCCCCTGTGAGAAAAGGACTATGGCAGTTGAGTCTCAACCGCCTCACTGACCCAGGCAACCCGGGTTCATATCTGAACTTTGTCACCTCCTGGCTGTGATTTTTGGCAAGTAGTCATTACTAGCATAGAGGGTCAATATATTCGAAGTCTCTCACTGAAAATATAAGCGGTCATACTATACATTAAGATAGTCTTACTATTGCTGGGATGAATGGAAGAGGAGGCTTTTACAAGACTGTCTGGTTCCTGGAGTTACCAGTTCACCTTATCCTGTTCTTTAGCTTTGTAAGAGCAGATAGAACTTGCAGTGGCCATTCTGTGACCTTGAGGAGAATGTCATTCACCAAGAAAGGCACAGCAAAAATACAGAGGACCCAGTCTTCAGCAACACACCAGATCTGTGGAGCTTCCCGAAAGACTCAAGGCATGAAGTAGGGAAACTCTTCTCCGTGAGTTGGTACCTGCTGCTTGCTGTGCAGTGAGGTAACAACTGAAAAGATATTCAGGGGCACCTTAGTTGCATTATCAGGGGCATGACCGGCAGGGCATGGTGGCTGTCAGCCTTTGCCCGCGGCTGGCTGCTGCAGGAGAGAACTAGCCCTCTGCTACTCACCCGGCTCTGGGCTCATTCTGTGGTTGTATTTCTATGCTGAAGCTGGCTAACAAAATCAGGAGTCAGATGAAAAATAATACAATACACATTTTTCACAAAAAAGAATCTTCTTGTGTATTTAAGTGATGCTTTTTATTGGGATATTTAGCCTAGTCAAGAGGAAGTACATTCCTTTCTAGTTATGACATTAGAATGCAGCATTCCCATGCACTGCACGCACTTTGTGTCTGTAGGTCTGTCCCATCAGTTCCTTCCTTCCACCGCCCAGTGTCACATCACCATCTGGCTCCAGAAGCGTCATTGTGCCATCACCCTACTTCTTTTGTGGCAAATGGTAGCTTCTGCCTTGAATCCATGTAACACAAAGGATTTTCCTGAAGTATTTCTTTTCTTTGCTTATGTGGCAATAAAACTTTGCCCAATCCAGCCTCTGTTGTTTTCACTTACTGTTTTGGAAAGGGTCTGTTTCTTAGTAAGGATGCACATTAATCTTAGACAGGTGAAGCTTTTAGTATCTGGACTTTTTTAGCTCTTTAATCATTTAATCCAATGGTTGGAGAGAAAATTGATTATACCTTCTGGCCTGGATAAAATTAGGAGTTGTGTGGTTTTTCTTGTGGGTTTTTCCTCCTCTGTCTGCATTTTCCATGCTTTCATTGTTCGCTATTATATTTATCATTCTTGACGAATACAGGTTTGCTGTATATTTTATTATAATAAAATGAGTAACTCTGATTTTCTAATTATTTTTATTAAAGTTTTTTGAATACCTTACGCAACTGTCTGTTTTCTTTTGGTTTTTTCATTTTATTATGAAGCTCTGACAATCAAAACAATAACAGTCTAAATATAGTTATGTAGACCTATTACAAGAGATATCCTTCAACAGAATAGAAAGCCCAAAAGTAGTCTCATGTATGTAACATCTATTAATATTCAACAATAGTACTAAAATATACAGTGGAGAATAGATAATCTTTTCTATAAATGGTTTTGGAAAACTTAGATGACTGCAAAAAGATGAATGTAAAAAAGAAATTATTTCCTTATAACAGATTCAAATTGGAATAAATACTTAAATGTTAGAAGTGAAACTGTTAAGTTGCAGAGGAAACTACAGAAAGAAGTCTCCCTTTTATTTGATATGCTATTGATTTGGGGGGACATGGTGCCAAATGAATAGGCAAAAAAAGTAAAAAATATAGATGAGAGACTACATAAATAGTTGTGCAGCATAGGAAAATGTTAAGAAATCACAGATAATGTATTAAATCTGAGAAAAATACTTGAAAAACATATAATCAGGAGTTGGTTATTATTTAAAACATATATTGATCACATATTTCTTTTCTATCTTCTGTGGTAGGTAGTGTTATATTTCTTTATAATTTTATTATCCAAATATTCACAAATAATATGTTGTTTTTGAGTGTTTAGTAACTTCTTTTGCATACAATTATACTTGCAAGTTTCAAGCAGTGACTCATGAAAATATATTTTTAACTTTACTCTTGTGTAATATTTTGTAGCACTCTATTTTTCCAAATGCCACAGTTGTTTAATAAATTTATCCAGTTTCATTAAAGTAGAAGACAAAATGTTATGTATTTATGGTGTGTGATGCAATATATTCATGTAACTATGTGTTGCATAATGATTATAACAATCTAATTAAAATGTCTACTACTTCATATTTTGATAAAGTGGTGAGAGTTTTTGGTAGGATATCTGTACTGTTTGAAATAATGTTTGTTCCAATTTACATTTCAGTAACAGTTTATACGGGCTCTTTTTCTCCACATCCTCATCAATGTTTGTCATCACTTGCCTTTTTGATATTAGCAATTCTAAATTTTGTAAGGAAGGTGCTATTTCATTCAGTGTTGATGCCCATTTCTCAGATGAGTACTGGTGTTGACCATATTTATTTATACCTGCTCTCAGACTTTTTTTTTTTTTGGTACCGGGGATCAAACTCACAACCTTGCACTTGCCAGGCATGCATTTGTGCCACTGAGCTAAATCCCAAGCCCCATATACCTGCTCTCTATTTGAATGTCTTCTTTGGAGAAAATTATATTGAAGTCTTCTGCATGTTTTTATTGGCTTACTTGCTCTTCTCTGATTGAAATTGTGTTTTAAAAGGTAAGGTAGTTGCCCTGAAGTCTTCAAAACTATTGGTTCTATATTAATGTCCTTTTTTGGCCTTTTAACTTTAAATAACATGAACTATTTATTTATTTTTTGGTAACAGGGATCAAATTTTTCAGGCAGGTGCTTATGCCACTGAGCTAAATCCTCAGCTCCCCTTTGCTTATTCTTCGACCACAAGTTTTTTCCTTTTTTACAAGTTCAGTTTGCACTTGGCTCTTCTTTTTGTTCTTGCTTTTTGTCCATCCATTTGATGTGGAATTATGGGAGAGAACATGATGTGCTATTCTGGGATTCAAATAGAATCTTTCTTTTAACATGTTATGCCTCCATATTTTGACAAGGTTTTTGTATGTGCAGCATTGATCATCACACAAACTTACAATATGTGATTTTTACACATTTGATGGCAGTTAACTTATATGTTATGGAGAGATCTCAAAGTAGTTGTGTTTGGTAAATGCTCAGGTTATGAAGTGAATTCTCTTGGACATGAAAAGAAAGCTATAGTGTAAGCTACAGGGTTTCCCATTTGTCATTTTAAAAACTTTTGCAAACAAATGGATGGCTTTCTCTGCGTCTGTTGTAGTAAAGGCATTTTAGAGTTTCTCCTGGGATTCTCATGTTTTCAAGTTGTATTATGTGCTACCATTTTAATCTTTTCTGGGCCACCAGAGTGGACAAGTTTCTGAGTTCTGCACAAGAATTAGCAATTTATATTTATTTATCCCATTTTGAATATCAGTTTGTGTGTGTGTGTGTGCATGCGTGCTGAAAAATTTTTGAACACCTATATTTTTACAAGTCTTCATATTTGTCACTAAAAATGGACACTGTAAAATAGGTTTTAGGGCTGGGGGTGTAGCTTAGAGGTAGGGTGCCTGCCTGGCAAGTGCAAGGTCCTGAGTTTGATTTCTGGTACCAGACATCAACAACAAAAACAACAACAACAAAAAAGCAAATTTTAAGTATAAATGCAGAATACAAGAAAAATACAGGCAAATAAAGTGAAGAAAAATAAAATTCATCCTTAATCCTACTACTTAGAGATAAGACTGAATTTATTGTATATTCTTATAGTGTAATGTAGTATGATATTATTATAAGCTACATAGAATTTGGAGAGATGTGTTTAATTTTTGTTTCTTATTTAAGAGATATGATGCATCTCTTATGCATCATTATTAAAAATAAGAATTTTTATTTTTTAAATAAAAATAATATATATTAGTGTTAAAAAGTAAAGAAATACAGATAATTTTAGTGCAAAAACAAGTTGGTATAGCTATACAGTGATAAGTATTTGATATCACATTAGTTTGTATATTTCAAGGCTTTAAAAAGTGAGTGTGTGTGAATACATGGACACACATTTTCTAAACAATATATTTTCGATTCTTTTCATGCATTTTTACAAAACTCTGTTGATAGATTTTATGTTTATGTTCATCTCAATGGTAGTTTTAAATGGCTACACACCAACATCATTGTATAATTTGTCCTAATTTGAACAGTAGGTAGGTTTTTACATTTTTGTTATTATATACATTACCTCAGTTGACCTTGCTTGACACTTTTCAACTCTGGCTCAGCTTTCCCAGGGCAGACTGTGAGCCTTTTGATGGTGACCGCCAAATTGCTCTTGCGAATGTACGAATTGACACTCTTGCCAGGAGCCCATGAGGTCTATTTCTGCTCACTCCACATCGTTATACTACTGGATTTTTTAGCCAAAGCGTCTTTAACTATAACTAATGGGGAGCAGCGTGTGGTAGAGTCCTAGGTAGACAGCTTATTTCCAAATCTTGAATCCGTCACAAACTAGCTGTGTGGTACAGATCATATTCTGCAGTTTTCTGCACTTCTATTATCTCATCGAATGGCAATATCCATGTCGTAGTGTTATTCTGAGGGTTAAATGAGATAATAGATATAATGTGTGTAGAACTATGCACATAAGAAGCAGTAAGCAAACATTAGCTGTTTCATTGTTTATATACTTAAAACGATATAATGATATGTTGTCTTATGTCATCTCGCTGGTTTATATATAGTATTGTCTCTTCTTAACTGGGTCACAGGCAAAGATTTCTGTTTGATTCTTGTCATCTATGAAAAAAAAATCACACGAAATCTACTTTATCTTCTAAATCTTGCAACAGCCCTAAACAATAAAATCTGATCCAAGATAAGAAATGCAATGGCACAGTAGGGACTAACATTGCGCACTGTATAGAGAGAGCTGCTAAGATTAAACGTCTTTAGGAAAGATAATGAAGTGAGGAAAAGAAGAGCAGCTGGAGACCATTTCCTTTTTAGAAGTTTTAACAAGCACAACAATGCTTTCCGTACGGAGTTTAACCAGGAACTCTAGGGCCAGACTCTGGGTCTCTAAACGTCCTGCCCCACATCGTCCAGTCACATGGCATTGCTTAAAGCCGCTGAGGAGGACAGCCTGGCGGACTAATCAAGCAGTGAAGTCGGTGCAGGTGGGCAGATTGTTTTCCTAGCAAAGGCCAAACTGGGTTTCCAGCTGAAAATTCCAAAAAGGGAACAAAGAACATGCGGGGTATATGGAATTCTTATTATTCTAAAAATGCAACATAATCAGGGGTGCTGGGGAATTTATAGAGAAATAAATTCAGCTGGTAAAATTGTGGACCTCTTTTACATAATTTGTGAACTATTCAGTTTTCTCATTTGAATGCAGTCTTTCATTTCTAAAGACACAGGTATATTGCTTCTCCTTGCCTTCCCCTTTTCTTGCCTGCCCTATCCTCCTCTCCCCTACCTTCTCCTCCCCACCCCTCCTTACCCTTCCCCTCTTCTTTTTTCTTTCCTCTCTTCTCTCCTGTCTTCTCTTGCCTTCTCTTCTCTCGTCTTCCCCTACGCTCCTCATTCTTTCCTTCCCTTTAGCTTGGGGGTCATTGAGAGAGCTCACTTTAAAATGGCACCATGACCTCTGAGACAAATGTTTCATAGTCCCGCAGAATCTACCAGCTAGATCAGCACTTGGGTGGAGTGAGGTGAGTCTTCTGCCAGCTCTTTCTGCACACACAGAGTTTCAGAAAAGCCACTGACCAGCATTCCTGTGGTGGTTGATTAGGGTATCAGTTTGACATGGTTAATGGATAGCTACACAACTGATAAGGCATTGGTTTTCAATTCCTTAGTAGGCACTAAGCCTATCCCTCTGCTGCTGAAAGGGAAACACATGTGGTGTGGCATTTGAGTAGGTGGAATCATTGGGCTGCCCCCGGTTTGTGTGGGGTGGGGGTTTCTGTAGAGGATTTGCCTTTCAGTTAGTGGACAGAGTGGGGACAATCTGCCCTCAGTGTCAGTGGGCACCAACCAATCAGGTGGGAGCACAAGTGGAATAAAAAGACAGAGGATAGACACATTTGTGCTTTCCCTTAGAGTTGGGACCTGCTTCCCCAGCCCTTGAAGGTCAGAACTCCGGATTTTCTAGCCTTTGCTTCTGGAACTCGTATTATTGGTCAACGTCAGGCCCCTTGGTCCTCAGCGTTTTGGACTTGAGCCGAGCCGTGCTGAGCACTTTCACTTTCCTAGTCTCTACACTCCTGACAGCTCATCAGGTGCTCAGTCTCCCAAACCAAGCGAGCCACTTTAATGAGTCCCAGCTCTCTCGGTCTCTGTCTGTTTCTCCCCACTCTTGCTATATGCATATTTATGTGTGTGTGTCTCTGTGTGTGTGTGTGTGTGCACTTGTGCGTGTGTGCACACCACTGGGTGTTTCTCTAGAGTGGCCCCACTAAAACAGTTCCTTATTACTACTGTGTGCTGGGGAGCTAAAGGAAAGACTGTGTCTCAGGCTGTAACTTTGTGCCAAGTGTCCTACTACCAAGGATACAAAGGGTAAACACTTGGATATTTAATGAAGAAAGGAGGAGGAGGAGAGTGGGACGTTGATGGCAGTGAAAGCAGTGGGGGATGCTGATTATATGACAGTTATAATGACACTAAGCCTTGATTTTGAAAAGCTGAGGAATTAATTTTTATAGTTTATGGTAGAATCAGGAAATTTTACCTAAGAGAATACATTCTGGAATAGATTTTCAGTTTCCTTTCAAGCAGCAAAGTTATTTCTGATATAAAACTCAGTTGTAGGTTTCATCTGATGGAAATCAGCTTTCTCCTCCTTTTTGAACCTGATACTCTTCAAAGGGCTCAGGCATCAAACCTCAGATAGCCCTCAGAAGTGCTGCAGCAGGCCTGAGCTCAACAATTGAACACTGAAAAACCCATGGAAGGAATAAAAACAGAATTCTGATACAATAAATGAAACCTTTTAGCCAGAAAACTGAACATCACCTAGAGCCTCACTCAGTTTCAATACTCAAAGGGTTCCTTTGTCCCTAGACTGCTAGAGCCATAGGGCAGTTAGTAGCATTCCTGAAATCTTGGCCCCTGCCTGGAGACTAAGCCAGTATCACTCTCCTTTTTTCTCAGGTCAGATCTTCCCTTTCTTCTTGTCTTCTAGTTCAGCCCTACAGGGTTGCCCTATCTTCCAGCACTTTCCATTACACAAGAACATTGAACGCAAGTTGCGTATTAAATATCTTCCCTATGACAGAATTTGACATCCAGAAGTTAGGCTTTCACAAAAACATTTGGAATACATAGCACTGGCTTGAATTTGGCTGTGAGAAAACGGAGATTGGAGGTTAGAAAGTATCTATTCAATATGGTGATAAGATATTTGGTAAAAAATAAGTGCCTGCTGTAATGTGGAGGTCTGATCTGTGTAATGAATTTGTTACTCTAGGAGGAAGAGTGGAAAAGAGAATGTTAGGAGAGTGCAGTGTTAAAATTGGTCAAGGTGATGCAAGAAAAATGAGCTCAGGGTGTTCACAGAGATGAAAGGGGAGAAAGGCAAGCGTATCTAGTACAGTTGTTAAGTTTCTTTGAGTGGGGCTCCTTAATCCTTGTAGAAGTCCTATGACATAGTACTATCAACGTTTTACAGGTAAGGGAAAAAAGAGTTAGAAAGCTAATTATTTACTCAAGATCAACTAGTAAGTAGAAGTGAAAGTCTTTCCAGTTAGACTCCAATATTCATCTTTTTGATTTATTTTGATCAATCCCTAGAATTTATTAGCAAAGCTGATGCTACAATATTCCTCTTTCCCACTGAGTCTTGTTCTTTTGGATATTTAATTTTTTAAATTAAAAAATTAAGGGCTTTTAAATTAAAAATTAGCTCAGTGGCATAGGCACCTGCCTGGCAAGTGTGAAGTCATGAGTTTGATCCACATATCAAAAAACAAACAAACAAATAAATTAAAAAATTATTGATACATTTTAGATGCACTAAATGATAACATTCATCATAGGGAATTTGTGCCTGTATGTGATATATCTTAATTCTTCTTTTTTCCCCTATTCCTCTCTCCTCCCTTCAAATTCCTTTCACCTGCTTATTTACAAAAACTTTGCTTCTTTTTTTTTAATTTTAAAGATGGTAAAATTAAACACAACAAAACAACAAAACAGAACACAAGAGAGCAATGTAAGAGACATAAATTTCAAAGCAAGACAATCAGATTTCACTATCTATCATATTGTCTCTTGTTTTCTTCCAAATAGTTGTCCGTATCCTCACAGAGAATTCACATGAAACAACATAGTATAGAACTGATCTGAACAGGATGAGGAAGGTGTTTTAGGTCTTCAAGACAAGACAATAGGGAAGCCAAGAATGGCTGTCTTAGTGCCTCTCATTCTCTTCAAAAGAGCTGTCCATACGTTCATGTATGTTGAACTTAAACAAAGCAAAACAGGCTAAAATCACTCTGAACAAAGAATAATTGTATTACTAGATGTCACTTCATGATGCTACGGAATCAGCACTGGGTATTTTAGTGTCTCTTTTTCTTCAAAGTAGTTGTTCATTTCATCATGCATTATATAATCAGTTCTCATAAACTGTATATAGGTTCTATGCATGCATGAGTCTCTACATTTATTTCTATCTTTTCTGTATTAGAGGGAAAAACAAAACATAGCAAGACAAAACAAAACAAATTCTTATAAAAAACATGAAACGAAAAAGTCATAAAACCACAGTACAAGGTGATCTACAATGGTTACTGTGTTGTCTCTTGTTATTTTTAATAGAATTGTCCATATCATCAGGCATAGTATAATTGAATATAGCAGTACATAACAATATTAATAAAATCAAAATATTGTAGACAGTATAAAACTTCAAAAACAGGTAATAATCAAAGCAGAGTGGGTATCCTAGTGAATCTTGTCATCTTCAGTGTAGTTGCCTACACTCTCAGACTTGATACTATCAATCATAACAGATTTGAATAAAATCTGTCAATACAAAACAGCAATCTAACAAACCAGATTCAATTAAGATCAGTCTTGATAAAACAGTATAAGTTATACAGGGCTTCAGGTTAAGTTAATAGGAAATTAAGGATGATTACTATACTATATCTTGTTATTTTTGGGATAGCTGTCTGTGCCCTCAAATCTAGTACAAGTAGACAAACTGCAACAGAATATAATCCATCTAAACAGAGTGGTGTGAGTAATGCGGGTTTTAAATCCTGAAACACTATTAACAATATCCTATGTCTTCTTTTTTTAGATTATTTCTTCCCTTTCACTCCCACAGGGTGCTGCACATTTTGGGTCCCACCAAACCCCTCAGTTTTTAGATTGGGGGGGGCAACCTGCTATTTACCTAAATGGTTGCGAACCTTCTGACTCCTGGACTTGATCTTGAGTTGTATTCCTTTACCTACAATAGCCTCAAGGTTTTCCTTCATTATAGTTGAGTAGTTCTCTACTGCACAGAAGTATCCTGTCTTTCCAACCTATCTGCAGGTGCTGGTTGAATTGCCTTTATTTCTCTCTGGTTCCCTGTCACATAGAGCATTGTTTTCTCATATTTGATTTTTGGTTCATTAAACCTTTTTCAGGTTAATTATATTTCCTATACAGAGCATCTCAGTGGACCCTACCTCCTGATCTGCTCTGCCTATTTTTTTTTTTTTTAGTGTATCACGGCCATCTATGTTAGAGATTATAGCCAAACTTCTCTGCCTCATTTCTGCTATGCTATTTTTCTGCCATTAGTTTCCTTTTTTTCTCCTTCATTCTACTGTCTGCCCTGTTCATTGAGGCTTCTTTACCACTGTTCCTGAAATCCTGGTATTTTTTTTTTCTCTCTCTCTAGAATGTCTTTCAGCATTCTCTGTAGGGTTGGATTGGTGGTAACAAATTCCCCCAGTTCCTCTTTGTCATGGAAGCATCTTGTTTCTCCATTAATTTCTAGAGACAGTTTTGCAGGGTACATCAATCTGGGCTGGAGGTAATTTTCTTTCAGGGCTTGGAATACTTCACTCCAAGCTCTTCTTTATTTGATGGTCTGTGTCCAGAAGTCTGTCATGATTTTGATGGGTTTTCCTTTATAGGTGATCTGTTTGTTTTCTCTGACAGCTTTTAATATTCTGTTCTTGTGTTGCATTTCTGGGATCTTGATTGCTATATGTCTGAGTGTAGATCTGTTTTGGTTTTAGCTGGCTGGAGTTCACTTATCTGAATATCATTTTCTTTTGCTATGCTTGGGAAGTTTTCTTTAATTATTTCTTTAAATAGCCTTTGTATTTCATTTGTGTTTACCCCTGCTTCTTCACTCACATTTTTTATTCTTAAGTTATAGTTCCTCTTGTCATCTTCTAGCCTTTGTATTGTTACTGTCTGTTTCCTTGTTATTTTTAAGAGATCTTTTCTTTCATGATCACACATTGCAAACCTGTCTTCAAGTTTTGATAGTCTGTCTTTAGTTTCTTTCAAGCAGTTTTGCCAGCTTTCAATGGAGTTTTTAATTTCCTGGTAATCTCTTTGAATCTGCTTCATGTATTCTAGGTGTTCTTTATATTCTTCATCGAACATTTCTCTCCTTTTTTTGTGTTCCTCCAGTCTTCCGTCTGTGTCTTCTTGAGAGGTGCTTAGAATTTCTTTTATTAATCTACTTATATCTTGCTTTACTTGAATTAATATTTCAATTTTGAGTTCATCTATGAGGTCCTAAAGATATCTCTTTATGCCATGTTTGGTGTTGCATGTTTGTTGCCCTCAATCTCTTTTGCATTTACCTCTCCTGGATCAATAGTCTTAGGATTGGGATTTGGGGGCTTTTTCTTATTTCTTTCTCTTGTTGGGTTTCTTCCATACAAGTGTATAGTGGAGGTCCCAGCCCCTTTCCTTTTTGGTTATGGTTCTTCTGGAGTGCGCAGGCTAGGGGTTTCTGCCCTCTCCAGTTTGCTGTTAGTCACTGAGGTGCAAGCAGGGGTGGTCTATGGTGGCCCCTCCCCTATGGTCTAGTCAACCTTCGGGGGCCTTCACTGTGTTAGTATGTGCTGCACGTAGGGAATTAGTTTGGGACAACTTATCGGGTCCCTGCCAGGGGTGTGATCTAGGCCAAGCAGATCCCACCAATCTGCTCTGGGAGAGGAACAACCCGAAGTCACTGCCATTCCTAGTTCAGGCCTGTCCTGCCCGATTCTAACATGTTGTCCAGTTGGTCACCTCTTTCTTGTGGGAGGGTCTTATTCCCAGCACTCACCGTGGGTTAATGCAGGTCCCTCACTCGCTCCATTCTCTGTTGAGCTCACTGACCTCTGACTTCAGCAGGGCTGTGGTGCAATTTTGCAGTGGCTCCGGGTGTGTTGCACGCAGGGCAGCTCAGACCAGTTGCAGCAGTGTGAGTTC
>PVJX010011724.1:0-52364 GCA_004027295.1 Dolichotis patagonum | reverse complement strand
ACTCCAGATGGGTGTCCGCTTCTGCTGGCACTTGGAGTGCTCTGTCACTTGATTTTGCGTTGACTCAGGCTTTTTAAATGCAGTTGTACCTCCATCTGGAGAAGTTTGCTTGTGTTTTTGTATTTTAATAGAAACACATTATGCTGGCTCCTAGCCCTGCTGAATGATAAGGTTTAATTTTCCCTTAGCTTGAATCAGCTTGGTTCCTCTGATTGAATTTAAAGAAACTCAGATTAAAATACTGACTTCCAAGTGGGTTTAAACTAGTAAAAAATGCTTTATGTTAGCATTATGTTTTGTTTCAACAAGGGGTCACAGCTTTCTTTAACTAATTTTACCAATTAAATGTATTTACTGTTTTCTCAGTGAGAAGGTTTAGCTTTCTGAAGAGTCAACCAAAGCCACATTCACATTCTGACTTAATGCCTTTAGCATAATTCTAACTGAGGAATTTTAACTTGAACCCAGCCACAAGATTACCAAAAGAATTAAAAGTTACCCCAGTGATGGACTGTGATCTCTTTGAAGCCTACAAATATTGTTACCCAGATGCCTTAGCACATTTTTAGCAATTTGTGATAAATTAATAAAGGAAATATACAGACGAAGCAGCTTGTGACATTTAATTTTTACTGATTTAAGGACACTAGATTGAGAACTTAGAGTCTGTGATATTTAGAGAGAAAATGCTACTGCTTAACAAAGTGTATGACAAGGAGCCGCAGCAGGGTTTGGGCATGGTGGTATAAGCCTGTGCCCCAGCACTCAGGAGGCTGAGGCAGCAGGGTTGCAAGTTTGAGAGCTGGACAGTTTAGCAAGATCTTGTCTAAAAAAAAAAAAAGAAAGAAAAAAGAACTGGATGAAGTTAAATTGTTCAATATGAGGCCTTGGGTTCAATCCCCCCATTCACCAGCGGATGAATGGCACATTTTCCCTCATTTTTAGGCCTCTGTTTTCTCTCACTAGTGTCTTGTGGGTTTTCTGTGTATAAGTGTTCAGTAAATATATTTTTTGGGGGACAAAATTTGTTCTGAGGCATTTTATATTTTTAGGTGTCACCGTGAATGGAATTATTTTTTAAACATTTTTTTCAAGTAGCCTATTTATAGTGCTTATAAATGCAACTGCTTTATGTGTATTGATCTTATACCAGAAACACTTCTGAACTTACTACTTCTAATAGCTCTCTCATGGATTCTTTGGGTTTTTTTTTTAAATAGAAAGGATCAGATCATCTAGAAATGACAGTTTTATTTCTTTCTCAGTTGTATGTCTTTTATTTCTTTGACTTATCTAATTGCTCTGGTTAGAACTTCTAATACAATGTTTATCTCATTCATCGGAAAAAGCTTTCAGTTTTCACCATTGGCTGTGTTGTTATCTATGAATTTTCTCATAAATTTCCTTCATTACATTGAGGAAGTTCCCTTCTATTCTTAGTGCTCTGAGTATTTCACCATGAAAATATATTGACTTTTTAAAAAGTGACTTTTTGTGTCGAGATTATCAATATACTTCTTTCTTCTTCATACTATTAATTTGGTAGATTACATTGATGAATTTTTTAGGCTGAATCACTGTTGCATTCCTTCTTGAGCAGTACAATCCTCAAATACATCGTTAGATTCAGTTTGCTAGCAGTTTATTGAGGTTTTTTGCATCCATATTCATAGGAGATATTAGTCTGTAATTTTCTTTCTGTGATGAGTGCCTGGCTTTGATTTTAGAGTTGGCCTGATAGGACAAGTTAGGAATTGTCTCTTCTATGATTAGGAGAATTTAAGAAAGATTGGGGTTCATCTTACTAAAATTATCTTGGAATTTACCTGTGAAGTCGGCTAATCCTGGACTTTTCTTTCTTGGGAGGTTTTGATTATGGATCTAATTAATGTCTTTACTTTTACTTTACTTTTATTCTCCTTGAAATCTGTTGTGATTTTCTGTTTCTTATTGAGTGAGTTTAGGTCATTTGTGTGTTTCTAGCAATTTGTAGATTTCACCTCGTTACCTAATTTGTCAATGTACAGTTGTTCATAATACCTTCTTGTTAAAAATTTCTTTAATTAATGAAAAAAATTTCTTTAATATTAGTAGTAATGGTTTCACTTTCCTTTTTAAATTTTTTTGTGTCTTTGGTTTGGTTTGGTTTGCTTTTGTGATGGTCTTGCCATGCGGTCCAGGCTGGCCTTGGACTCACTGTCTAGCCTAAGCTGGCCTCAAACTCTCTGTGATCCTCCTGCCTCAGCCTCCCAAGTGCTGGGATTACAGGTGTGCCCCACATGCCTGGCTTCCACTTTTGTTACTGTGTGTTGTCTGTCTCCCTTTGCATTCTAGCTAAAGGTTTGGCCAGCTCAATTTGTTAGAGTCTCTTTTGTTTTTCTGTTCTCCATTTCATTTATCTTTAGTCTGACTTTAATTATTTTATTCTCTCTGCTAGCTTTTCATTATATTTTACTACTTTTCCCAGTTCCTCAAGCTTATTGATTTGAGATCATTCTTCTTTTTAAAATATAGGTGATTATAGCTATAAATTTCCGAACATGGCTTTTACCGAATCCCACCGGTTTTGCGGTGTTGTGTTTTCCTCTCAAGGAATCGTGCATCTTGTTTTGTCTCTTTTCCATCAGTTAAAGGTGTGTTGTGAGTTTCCTAGATTTTTTTAAATTTTAGTTTTATTCCAGTGTGATGGGAGAAAATACTTGTTATGATATGAATCATTTAAAATGTCTTTTAAGATGTTTTTGTGACCTCGTATACATTCTTTTCGTCCTGTGTAATTTTCTGGTGTACCTCAGGAGAACTTGTATTCTGTGGTAGGTGGTCTCTGTGGCTATTAGGGTTAGTTGGCATAGTGTGGTTAATCATTTATATCCCTGTTGGTATTTTGTCTGGATGTTCTACCTATTTTAATCTCCACTTGTTACTGTAAAACTGTTTTTCCCTTTAATTCTGTCAATAGATGACTCATGTTATGTGGGCATTTTGCTATTTGGCTAGTACATGTGTGTAATTGTTAGCTTCTTGGTGAATTGACCCTCTTATTAATATGTATGGTACCATCCTTTGCACTTTTGAACAGTTTTGCCTTGAAGTGTGTTTTGCCTGGGCCTGGTGCAGTCACCCAATTCAGAGGGTCATGTTTGTAAAGGGGAGGCCTTTTGCTGTGCTTCTCTGCATCTTTGGGTTTCAACAAGTCTTTTGTGGACAGCATAGGTAGAGTGTGTGTTCTTGGTTTTTAAAAGACTATTCTGCTAACCTCTGCTTTTTGACAGAGCATTTAATCTGTTACGTTTAATGTGATTATGATAGGGAGTGACTTTTGCTGTTTTGCTTGGTTTTCTATCTTGTACCTTTTTGTCTCATTTCCTTTAAACTGTCATCTTTGTGGTTAGGTGATTTTTCTTTTTTTTTTTTTTTTCTTTTTAATAGGAGCCATTTTTTACTTCCTTCTAATTTCCTGCTCTGTATTTTTTTTTAGCTATTTCCTTTGTGTTTGCTATCAGCATTATGCTTAACATTATAAATTTATAATAACCTGGTTTAAATTAATAGCAGCTTACCTTTAATTATGTGTAAAACTGTCCCTCTGTACCTTCGTCTCTTTTCCATTACTGTCACACATTAATCTTTATACACTGGGTGCTCATCGATGCAGATTTATGATTCTTTTGAATTCTGTGAGAACTGAAGCATAGACATTCGCACCGAATGCGCTGGGATGGCTCTCGCCTACACATCGCAGGCACCCTCGACCCCTCTCTTCGCAGAGCCTTGGCAGAGGCTGTCCAACACCCCATGACCAGTGTTTCCTGGTGAGCAGGTCCGCAGTGAGCAGCTGCCATAGTGTTTGTCACTCAGGGATGCCTTCATTTCTGCTCCGTTTCTGGACACGGAATTCTTCTTTTCTGTGTTTCCTTTCATGCTTTATGGGTGTCGTCCCAGTGTCTCTGGCCGTCACGGTTCAAGACGAGTGATCAGCTCCTCAGGCTGTTTCTGAGGACCAAGGGGACACCCGCTGTTCGCTCACCCCCTTGAGTCTCTTTCCCGTCCTCTCTGAGCGGCTTGGTGACACCTGTGTTTCTGTGGGGCCGTGTTTAGGGTGCTGCACTGGAACTCACTCAGGGGCTCGGCAGTGAGCCCTTCTTCAGTCCCGTTTGGAAGGGTTTCAGCCATGGCCATGTTCCCCTTCTCTCCCCGTCTCTCCCTCATCTCCCTGTCACCGATGTTCGCTGGCCTGACAGTGCCTGGTGCGTCCCTCAGGATCTCTTTTGTTTCTTGTCTCTGTCTCTGTGTCTCTGAGTCTCTGTCTCTCTCTTTGCAGATCATGCAGTTCCCCTTACGGTTTCTAACATTGTCTTTTCTGTCACACTGTAAGATATCTACAGTCCCTACCTTACAGCGTACCCTTCGACAACGCGTCTCAAGCTCCTGAGAGCTGCCTCCCCTTCCTGTGCCTGGTGACCTTTCCTCGTGGTGGGCATTCCTTTACACGGTCTGTGGCCTTTCGTCATGAGTTCATCTCTGATGGCACTGGTGCTTCCTGTGTCCTGGACGTCTGCTTCTGTGGATGTCTCAGTGTCCCCCTGGCTGTGCTGAGTTGGTGGCGTAAATGTCTGATGTAGGCCTGGCTTCTTGTGTCCTGGAAGCATTTTCCTTATGTGAAATAAAGGCTTCTGTTCATTTCTCTGGTGGACTGGGTTTTCTTCTGATCCTTGCTCCAGCTGTTCCAGGGTCATGATAATGGACCTCAGCTGCGCTGTGATGGAAAAATCACCACTTCATCTACAAAGCGACTGGTGCCCTCTGCCAGCCATGGGCTGCTGTGCTTAAGCCAAAGCTGACTGTCTGATCCAGGCCTTCTGACATGAGAGTGGCCAGGTGGCAGTGTGAGTGCGTTCTGTGGCATCACTGTGTGCGCAGTGTCTCTATGGGAATCAGTCGAGACCCTTCCTAGCTAGAGGCGACCTGCCTGACCTCTGAGGACTTAGCTCCCAGCTCCACTTCTGCCTGCCGTCCTGGCTTTCTTTGTGTTTGTTTCCGGTGGTTTTCCTCGTCTTATGTGCCTCCAGCCCGGGCATCGTCCAGAGCCTGCGGCGGATCACTGTGCTCCACCGCTGGAGCCCTCAGAAGCAATGGCGCAGTGCAGGAACCACCGCGCCTGCCAGCGCATTGAGGGTTCACTCTGTTTGTTTACACTTAGCTGACACACTCATTTCTCCAATAAATATTCATTGAAAATCTACTTGGCCAGGTCCTGAGAGTGACACGATTAATTTAAAACTTGCCCCTGACCTGGAAATAGGTTGGAGGGAGAAGGGAATACAAAATAAAAAACCACGGGAGCAGTGGATGGCACTGCACGGCAGTCCAGCCTGCCTTTTATATATCATTTATCTGATATTCTTTCTTCCAATTTTTTATTTTGAAAACTTCAGCTGTATGAAAAGGTAAAGGTGAAGAAGCACCTCAGTAGTTTTTACCTAGATCCTAGCAGCATTTTGCCACGATAGTTTTCATCCTTTTCCTCCCCATGCTTTACTGATGAACATGTCCTCGTTCGCCTCTGGGTCTGGCCTGCAGGGCGCGACAAGGAGCTGCCCTGGTGGTGGGGACACCTAGCTGAGTTTGGTGGAAAGTGCAGGTCTGGCTGGTTAGGTGGGTCCCCTGGAGCTGCAGTGCGGCCAGAGTCCGGGAGGGCAGAGGCGGTGTGGACAGTACACAATGAGTTCTGCTTGGGGTGCTGGGAGTGGGGTTCTCAAGGGCAAGGGGAGAGTTTAGGACAATGCCACCAGCTGAAACAGATGTCGGAGGAGACCTGGAAGCCTGGAGCCAGAGCAGTGGGGTCCAACAAGGCGGGACTTGAAGTGGGCGGTATAGTCCTCCAGGACAGGAGCACCGGGCAGGGCCAGGGAGGCCAGGGTGAATAGGACATCAAGGAAGGGGCTTCAGGGAGCTGGGGACCTCGAAGTGACAAGAGTCCCAGATGAGCCTGGCTGCTGCAGCATTATTTTAACAGTAGAAACTGCACTTCTGTGCTGTGATGTAGTAAAATCATACCTTTCCGTGTTTTCTTACCTCTGCTCAGTGTTGTCACGGTTATAGCGTTTGGTTAGTATTGCACAGGTGTTTGGACTGCAGTTGTACTTTCCTTGAATTGAACGTGGTGACTCAGGCCTAGAGCTGTCTCGGAGACCTGCTTTTGCAACTGATGCCCCTCAGCAAATGATGAGACCCTGCCTCAGAGACGAGCAAGAGGCAGGAGATGCAGCTCAGAGCAGAGACCAGCATCGCCCGACAGTGTGCCAGAGACATGCCCTGGGTATGTGAAGCGCTGGGCAGTGGCACCGTGTTCACTGAAATTCCCTGTGTCCCTGTGCGCTGATTCTCTGGGTAAACACTGCTGGACTTGCAGCCTGGGTCAGCAGCTGGAGAGGAGAAGCTTGGTTCAGAGTGGGCTTGATCTTAAGTTCTTTATTTTGCCTTCTGGGACTGGCTGTGTGGATATGTCGATGTGTACCAAATGCAACCATTTCTCACTGCCCTGTAAATGCTCTGTAAAGATTTTAGTAAAACCACTGAGGACAATGAAAACCAGTTCTTGGCTCTTGGCTCCTGTGTGACAGCTTTCCCAAGAAATTCTGTTGTTCTGTTTTCGAGAGCAGCTCAACTGAGGCAGTGGCTCAGGAGGCTGGGTGTGGCTCTGTGCTGCCCACTGGCCCAGCCTGTGTAGGGACTGTTGTGTCATCCCAGCATTGCAAAACAGTCACCCAAGCAGCAAGTTGTGGTTTAAACCGTGGGTATTTATAAAATCAGTTACATATACCTGTGAAAGTCCTTGTGAAAAGTAATTTGATCATTTAGAAGACTATTGTTGCAAACAACATTTGAGAAGCTCAAAATTAAAAACTCAATTTTTGCAAGGTGGTTTTCTTTTAAGAAAGAAAAAATGGTGGTTTGCATTATCTTTAAACTGCTGGATGTGTTCCATGTATGATAGTAAATTATGGTGATTTAAACAGTGTAAAACAGAACAAAAAAAACCCAAAATAGCAGGCTTGGTATGGTTAGATAGTAAAAGAACATTTGGTTCTTCGAACGTTGTGTTGCTCTGCATAATAGTTCACTCGATTAAATGAAATTATTGATTTCTACTTCATTCCTGACATTTATGAGCAGTTCAGGGCTGTAACGCAGTGTCAGAGGTCATACCTATCTTTAAGGCAGATAACATCTTTACCCTAAAGATAGGGAAAAGGGTTTGGAGCCCCCATTGAGGGACCCCGCCCCTCCTGGGCGGGGCCAACACAGTAGAGCCTGTGATGGGACCCCACTAGTCCTGTCAGCTTTAGGAACCTGCCAAAGAAGAAGGCGCGCTCTCCTGCTGATTTATGGGACATTTGTTTCCACCTTGTGTCTCAGGTCATCTACGCAAGAGCAAAAGCAAAAGGCTACGTGGCATGTTCTGGGCTCTGCCATCTGAAAGCTTTGATTCTTCCCGAGAAAGATAGGTATGACTTCTAACACTGCATTATCGATCTAAATTTACAAATTTGGGCCAGCTCCCAGCCCTAAGAGCCCACGGGCGCGAGCGAGCTGGATGCCCATGTGGACATCAAAGCCCACCAAGGGGGTGCACAGCTGTGCAGACCCTGTGCCTGGGACACTGGGAGCCATGCCCTGGAATCTCCCTGATGCTGCCCTCTCCACCCACCGGACTTGGACCTCAGATCCAAGACCTGCCGCTGCCTCAGAAAGGTCTGCCTCTGTCACAGCCAGCAGATGCTGATGCCCAAGAGCTGGTGTCCAACTCCTGCATGCCAAGCACATTCCCACAGGGACCTTACCAGGAGATAACCAATGTCCACTGGTGACTTCCACCATGCTGCACGTAGGCAGGGCTGGGGACACCTCCTTCCTCCACAGCAAGGCAGGCGAGCCCGACAGCGAGTCCCTGGATGAATAGGCCTCCTCCTCCTCTGCCAAGTGCAGCCTTCCATCCTGGAAACTCCGGGGTAGCAGGTGGTCATAATTGTGACCCCGGGGACTGGGAGCAGAGGGATGTGCTGGGCTCCCTTTGGGACCCCACACTCTTCATTCCACATCCCTGCCGCTCAGCGAGAAAGCGGCCGCAGAGAAGGGCTCCAGCAAGCTGCCGAAGAGCCTGTCACCCAGCTCCATGGAGAAGGTAGAAGATGGGGAAGGTGGTGCAGAGGAGGCGGCTGCCAGGGAGCCAGGGCTCCCAGACCTGTTTCTCGATGAGCAAGCCTTGGGGAACCTGACAGATTTGCCTTTTGTGCCCAAGGCCAGCTATGGGCTGAAGCATACAGGATCCATCTTGTCCTTCCACATGGGCCCTCCATGCTGGGCAGTGTCCTCAGCATTGTGGAGGTGGTAGCAGTCTCCTCATGGATGAGGACCTGGCAGGGTCGCCCAGTGAGGCCCCCACACTCTGGAGGGCGATGGATGGGTGGCAGTGGTGACCCCAGCCCCAGCTCAGCCCACAGTACAGGCAGCCCTACCACGAGGGACAGCTGTTCCCTCTGCAGCTGCACCTCTGGTGTCCTGGGGAGTGCAGCTCAGGCCACTGTCCGCAGCGGGCCAACAAAGAGTCCTCCTTCGTGGACAGGGAGGAAGAGGAAGATGAGATCCACATGGGAGGGGATCAGAAAGTAACTGGAGCTCAGGCTACATCTTTCCCTTGCTCCCTCCACATTGTGAGCTTTGACCTTACTGTGTGAGAGGCAGCCAAGGACCTCATGGACAAGGGGCTCTGGCTGAGCCCAAGGCCTTCAGAGGACCTGGAGAGCTGGCCTGGGTGCAGACAGGCTGGCTGCCTTCCTCACACACCTGTTTTCCACAGCAGCGGGGGACCAGGCTGTGTTCTCTAAGCAGGAGTCCATTTTCCCCTTCTTTCTCCAGCCTGGCCCCAGATGGATGGCAGATGTTGCCCAGGTTCCTGCCTCAGGCGTCCTTTACAGGCCAGCCGAAGGCGACGTGTACCACGGCCAGGATGCCTGGCTCTCCACCCTCGTTCTTGTCTGGTGCCCCTGATGTGGCCACGAACGCGGTGGACTCTTGTTCCGTCCCCTCCAGCTCCATCCTTGGCTCCTGCTCAGAAGCCTGAGCACCTGGGAGACAGACTGGGGCAGGGGCCAGCCGTGAACCAGACACTACACATAGCCTTTGTGGGGTGAGGACAGGATGGTAACAGAGGGAAGGAAAGCCCCAGCTGCTTGGGCTCCCAGAAGGGGCCCTTCCCAGATGACACTAGGAACAGGGCTGGGTTCACTCAGGTTTGTTCTTTAATGTTACATTTAAATCCTTATAGAGCAATGTTTGAGCTTTTAAATTTTTTTATTATAAAGAGAATACAACCAAGCAAAATAAAGCAGAATAAAGCCAATCAAAACAAACCAGTGTAAGTGACACAGGACTTTGAAATAATATGAAATCAACAATGGCTATCATAATGCCTCTTGTTATCTTCAAAATAGCTGCAGGTACCCTCAGACATAGTAAAAAACCAAACCAAACAAAACAGAACAGAATAGAACCAATAAAAACAAAACAATGAATGCAATAAAGGACTTCAAAATAATATAATAGTAAATCCAAAATGGCTTCCATAATATATCTTGTTGTTTTTGAAATAGCTGCCCATGCCACTGGATATAATAAAATCAAACAAGGGAAACCAGAATAAAACTCAACCCAACAAATCAATGTAAATGATACAAGACTTCAAAACAAGATAATAGGGCATTAACAATGGTTACCACCTGCAGAAGGAGATCCCCTCATAGATGCTACATTGCATATTGTTATCCTCTGATAACAATAGATGATCAGACTGCCGGCTTTAGGCCGGAAAGATTAGTGAAACACTAAACAGCACAAGCATTATATTGTATTTTACCTCAGTAGCTATCACTGCAGTCTGTGTTTCTCCAGGTCAGCTGGTCACTTAGGGATGGGAGGGTTGGCTCGTCTTGTTTCCCAGCCTGTGTGTCGGAAGGGGCTGGCATGTAGCGCTCCCCCCAGCAGCTCGTGCATTGAACTGACTTGCAGGGAGGGTTTGATTCTTTTTTTTTTATTTTATTTTAAAAGGGAGTAAAATTAAACACAACGAAACAGAACAGAACAGGACATAAGAAAGCATAAATTTCAAAGCTAGACAACTAGAGATCTTCACTGTCTGTCATATTGTCTCTTGTTCTCTTCCAAATGGTTGTCCCTATCTTTGCATATGGAGAGCTCATACTAAATAACATAGCCAATCATTTCACAAGATGTGTAGTTCACTGGCTTCCACTTGCTAAGCAGGGGGACAGAGAGGGGGAGACACGGGATGGGGGACAGGATGACATGAGATGTCTGATTCTCAGCCCACACGCAGGCAGGATCACAGTCGCCCCCCAGAGACGGGAAGAGTTCCTTGTTCTCCCACACCCCAAGTCAACCGCACGGTGCAGGTTCGGATGTGCCAGGGTCTCTCTCCTTCGGGCTGCCGAAAGTCTGCCACACTCTCAGCCACCCCCCAGAGAGGGGAGGAGCTGAGCTCCTTGTTCTCCTGGCACCCCGAGTCAACCGCATGGTGCAGGTCCTGAGGTGCCAGGGTCTCTCCCCTGCAGGCCCCCCAAAATCCGCCACACTCACCTGCTATTTCTTTCTGATGAATTGACCATTCCATTTCCAAAGTTCTGAAATGGCCAACAGACCACAGAAAGAATTCTCTTTAGGCTCCTGTTTGAAACCAGTAGCTACAGCGATCTGCTGGCCTTGCTTCAGGGCCACGAGGGCTTGATTCTTGATGACTTCTTGTTCTCTTCCCCTACAGTTCATGAGTGGCCTATAGAGCAATATTTGGAACAGTGTTAATAGATAGCACAGAATCCTTTTCAGAAAAAAAAATTTATAAATTTGTGGCTAAAATCTTCAAAGAGAATACTGTCTATTCTGCATGGCAGTTTTTGGATAGTATAAAACATGAATGAGTTAATGCATTCATGACTGGATTAACTCAGGTATGGGTTAATCCATACCTGCTGCATAATAACTTAGCTCTGCCTTCTCTAAGTGACGCCAGGTCAGTGACAGGAAGCTTTCACCTCAGCGTGTGTCACAGGTACCACTGATTTCCCTCACCTGGGAAAAGCCATGCGTGGATGCAAACGCGCTCCTCGTGCGTTTCTCTCAGCCCTCTTCGACACGCAGGCTGGCCCTCCAGGTTGCTAAGACTGCACTGGTCGTGCGAACTTCATGTTTCCTGTGGAGCTCTGGTGTGGGCCTTGCATACTCAGGGTTTCAGGTTCCCGTGGGCCCTGGATGTTGTGACCACAGGTCAGAGGCACTGATGTCTTCTTGAGGAAGGAAGCGGGGACGAGGACCCTGCTGCTACTCTCTGCACAGTGAGGGCCTCAGGCCCGAGTCAGCTTGGGTCTCAGCACCAGCTTCTGGGCTGAAGGTTGGAAGCTCTCCATGTAGAGAATTTCCAGTGGTTTGGTGCCTCTGGTTATAGAATTAGTGGATCAATTGGATTAGAAATGCAGTTGGGATTATCTAGACAAAGTGTTCTCAGTGACCAGACAAGTAGAAAATACTTTGATTGACTTCCTTCGGGTTTGCCGTAGACACGGTGGGAGCTGATTCACAAGGTGGGAAACATGCACGGAGCCCTCAGTGAGCCCTCACATCAGTGTTCGCACACGTCTGTAAGCACAGGCTTCTGCAGGCAGGCGGGGAGCAGAGGAGGAAAGTCCACCTGGGATCAGCTTTCAGGCTGAGAACAGATTTCACTGTCCTGACTCTGAGGATATGTGTGGGCACTGATGGTTTTACCTTTAAAGGTTAAGAAGGAGTTAGCAAAGGTGTGAGGCAAAGTGAACAGTGGTTTGTTGTTGTGGGACTGGATCTAGAATGAAGACATGCAGTTTTAGGAAGAAAGAAAGGACATTTGGTGGTCATTTTATGGTACTTTAAAATTGGAGAAAACTTTCTTCCCTGGGTTTTCTTTGCAGACAGCCCGCTCCTCCCTTCTGGTACCCACACTCCACAACACCAAGCCCCTTCTGATCTTGTCATCCTGTAGTTGCTGCCACCTCTGTGGAGGACACTGTCAGTCCCATGGGGCAGAAGCTGAGGGGTGGTGAGAGCTGTGCTTCAGTGCACATGGGTGTGAGGAGGTGGAGGTCATGGGCCCTGCCCTCACCGAGACTGTCCTCCTCCGCCTTACAGAGCAGGAAGCCCACTTGGCTGCCCTGCTTCCTGGATGGACTGTGTGGTCTGGGAGCAGACAAGCTCCAGCCTGCCTGATGAGATCTGGCGGCACCTCTGAGCAGCCTCCAGGTATGCTTGCAGTGCAAGGCCCAGGGCACAGCCAGTGTCAGGTCTGTGCCAGGATGCAGAGGTGGGCTGGATCCTCACTGTGCACTTGTGTGTGTGCCCAAGAGCTGCAGTGTGTGTACTGTGTGTCTGTAGGTCTGTGTGTGTTTACCAGGTGTTGGTGTAGGTGTGAAGGTTTGTGTGCTTTGGTCTTTAAGAGAGCCTTTGTCCCTGGTGTTACAGGGACCTTTTAGACATCTTTAATTTACTAGGGCAGAACCCACCTGTTCAGTCTTGAGGAGGGACACACTTTCAAACCCTAGCAAGGCTGCAGGGTCTCAGCCTTCGGCTCTTGCTGCCCCCACTCCCCATGACACACTTGAGATTTGTCTGTGTTGTGCATCAGCAGTTTTTCTTTTTTATTGCTGAATAGTACTCCATTGCATGGATTTAATGCAGTGTATCCATTGCTACTTGAAAGCCATTTTCTTGCTTTCCAATTTGGGGTCATGAATAAAGCTTCTCTGAGCTTTCCTGTGCAGGCCTCTGTGTGAATACAGGTTTTCATGTCTATTGAGTGCGTATTTAGAGATGAGGGGTGTGCATGTGCACTTGTGTAGCCACAGGTGACTTTCCAAGGGACTCCAGCCCCCTACACACTGCCACCGTGAGGGCTTGGTCAGGTGCACACGTGTCTTTGGAGGCTTTGGTCTGCGCCAGCCTGGCAGGGGTGCAGTGTCCTCTGTGCTCTGATTAGTTTCCCTGTGACCGACGAGGAGGAGCGTGCGTCCAGGGCTTGTCTCTCACCCACTTTCCCTTGGGCTATTTGTTTCCCAATGATCACGTTTCGAGAGATATTGAAACACTGCAGTGCAGATCTCTTGTCTGTGCTTTGCTCTCTAGGACTTTCTTTCTCATTATCTTAATACTTTTTTCAAGAGCAGCATTTTTTAAAGATGTTAAATTTAATATTCTTGTCTGTGTCTAAGAAGTCTTTGCTTAGCTTGAAAGCACATATTTTTCTGCTTTCTCCTAAATGCTTTAAGTTTCACTCAGTTCTTTGACCCATCATGATTTTGTGCGAGGATTAGGTCAAGATCGACCTTGCATGCACGTGTTTGTGAGGAGTCCGGTGGAGCTCACCAGCTCTCTGGAGGAGCCGTGCAGCTCTGAGGAGAGTGGGAAGTGTCTGTCACCCTGTCCTCTGAGCCTTGGACCTGTGTATCTGTCCTTTCACCAGAACTGTATTCCTGGGTGACTGAATTGTATCACAATTCTTGAAGTTATCACAGGTCTTGAGATCAGACATCCTCCCATTTTGTTTTTCTTTTTCAAAATTGTTCTGGCAACCCAAGCCCTCGGCCTTTTTGTATGAAAGCCACAATGGAAGGCAGCTTCCCGTTCCGTGTGCTAGGATGAGGCAGGACTGGGCCGAATCTTCACGGAGCGTCACAGCCCTGGGTTCCGCCGATCGGTGTGGTTCCGGGGGGAGGGTCCCACCTCGCGCACGTCTGCCCTGCTTCAAATAGTGGCAGAGAAGCTGTCATCCTCGATGCAGCTGTGCCTGGGCTCCTGCAGAGTCCGTGTCCTGTGTGCTGCCGAGTAAGCGACAAGCACTTCATTCCTGTATGCACAAGAGCTCAGACTCAAGGTCACGGTGGTGCTGAAATCTTTCCCTGTGTGAAGGTTCCAGTGAAGTTGACCATGTCTTCCCTGGAGTCTGCTAGTTTCCTGCGGAGCACGTCACCATCTTAACTCGTGGGAGTCTAATGACGGAGTCACGTGTAAAGCACTGTAGCTTTCGGTCCGTTGTGGTCCCACTCATTTCTTGCTTTTGGATTCTCTGGGCATGTGAGGAGACACACACCCAGGTCCCATGCCATCTTTCTGCTGGTTAGGGTGTCGGGAGGTGTTAAACCTCGCCGTGCTCGGCCTCATGCAAGGACTGGAGTCTGTTGTTGAGGACTCGGGTCTTCTGTGTTGCTCGCTGGTTACAGGGCTGCAAGTGTGGTGGTGACCACAGTGATCTCCACAGGCCCCTCGTCCCTCTGATGCCAGGCAAGCAGAGGCCGGGCTGGGTCTCGGAAGCCAGAGGAACGGCCACAAGGGCCTGCACACAGCACCACTCGAGTGCTGTTTTCTTTTCTTGACCAGTGAAGGGCGTGGTGGGCAGTGGAGAAAGGAGAACCATGTTCTGGCTCCATTTGTCACCCACTGCAGTGGTAGTCACACCACTGGAAGGAAGTGTTCTGTTGTGTCTTCCAGAGGCTTTGACCAATGCCCAAACACAACCCCGCCCATGACTTCAGTGACACAGCTGCTGCGGCTGCTGCCCTGGTTCCTACCAGAGCCCTGCGCTCACCGGGCCTCTCTGTCCTCCTGTGCCCCCCTGAGAGTCAGGCAGCCATGCCCGGCCCTGCCGAAACACCAACAGCTCTGGAACTTGCCTCCCCCAGCAGGTCTTTAGCTGGCGTCCCGGAGTGGAGGATGGAGAGGAGCAGGAGCACAGGTGCCCTGGAGGAGACCACAGTGATTCTCGCAGAGGAAGAGCAAAACAGTGAAAGGCTCTGGAGCAGGTGGAGGAGGACAGAGTGGACCAGGACGGGCTGGGGGAGTAGCGGCAGAGATGCTAGGGAAAGGGGAGTTTTTGAGGCAGTAAGAAAACACTGAGGGCTGCAGTGTGCCTTGTGGTAGAGCAAGTGACACCTGGGCTCAGTCCTGAGCACTGAGGAAACCCCGTTTGTATCCGTGTCCGGGAGGTACAGAGTTGAAGTTACACTGAGTGTCATACGTTGTGGGCACTGCTGTGTGCTTCCCGTACATTCACTGAGGGTGATCTGTCACGGCCCTTCCAACTTACACGGTATTCTGCGCCGGGACCTAACCCAGGCACTCGCCCTCCCAGCACATCCTCCCGTGAGGACCCTGGGAGCTCCCTCGGCCAGCAGAGCAGGCACAGGTGCTGTGCAGAGGGGTCACCTGTTCAGAAGAGTGCTGCGGGGCCCTGCACCTGCTGTGGCCCTGTCCTCGCTCCGGGCGACACACAGCGGCGCAGCCCTCCATGGGCTGCAAGGAGTCAGAGGACGAGGAGAGAGATGAGGACCGAATGGCCTGGAAGGTGGAGACCCTGAACCCAGCCATTAGTGAACCCACGTGAGCAGCACAGGTGCCCAGTGTGCACTGGCAGAGTGAGGCTGACGCAGAGTCCTCTGTCATCACCAAAAATGCCTTTACCTGAGGACAGGAAGAATGCAAGGAGCCAGTTGTGAAATCCTCGCCAGCAGGGCATATTTGCGGAAGCCCCTGGCTGCCCACTTTGTTCTGTAGTCTCTAACCTGTGTTCTGTTTTATTCCATTCTATTCCGAACTGGAGTTGGGCCTTTGCACTGAGCTACATCCCCAGCCCTTTTCTTATTTTTAGTTTGAGACAAGGTCTTGCTAAGTTGCTGACTTGCCCCGGTTGGGACTGAATGTGTAAGCCTCCCACCTCAGCCTCCCAGAGTGCTGGGATGACAGGTGTGTGTCCATGCCCAGCTCTCCCCGGATGCTTGCGGCGCTCCTTCAAGGTCTCCCTAAAGCTGTGACCTGGTGGCCTGGAGATGGTGGAGGAGGCCCTTTAGCCACGTGAGCCCTCAGGGATGGCTGTGGCACACCTCAGGATGAGGCCTGGTGACTGGGATTCTGACCTCGGTGTTTTCTCCCTGGCGAAAGAGAGAGCGGCCTGTTTCCATCGCGTGAGGGAGTGGTCTGTGAACGTGTTCTGTGTCTCTGGCTGGCAGGTCGTTGTGGACTGTGCGGTCTTCGTTTTTGTTGGCTTTGTGGTCTACATGTGTGAAATACTTGTTCATTACACTTTTCAGAGGGACAGATGCCATATTAACCTAATGTTCATGAAACCAGCCTCGCATACAAGCCGATGCTGACTTTTTAACTTTCTGTATCTTATGTCCAGGGCAGTGTCACGAATCTGTTGCTTTCTGGTCTAGTGAAATTTTGGAGAGATTTGGATCTGAGCAGTTTGATAAGATTTGAGATGATTTTCCTGACTGCAAGTCACAGATGCAATGCTCAGGTGTCTCAGGGACAAGGAGCAGTTTCAGATGAAAGAGGCCTGGAGCTGTGGTGTTTGCGGTATATGTTCCTCAGGCCTTGTTGTGGCCTGTTTTATGGAGCTCGGGCTCTTAACAGCACAGCTTAACGACTTAGTGGGGCTTCTGGCTTGTGTCAGCACCGACTGGGGAAGGGTCGGGTTTCACAAGGCAGCGTGGACTGTAAAAGAAGAAACAAAGTCCATGGAGGAAATAAATTGAGGTTTGCTTAGGACACACAGAAGTTTGCTGTTTGAGTAAGTGCAGACTATGTTGATAATACTGGAAATCATTTCCAATCTAAAATTCTAGAGGACTCTGCATTCATTGGGAAGGACACATTGGTTTACTCAGCTTAAGACCCCACTTGAAAAAACAGTCAGAATAGGGTGGAGACAGCTCAGGGTGAGCGCCGGCAGGAAGCCCAAACTCCGGGATCAGTCCCCAGCACCACACGCGCACATCAGAGGGAAGGGTACTTTCTGGGAAAACAGATTGAGGAAATATTTCATCTGGCATGTCTTTCTGAAAGTTTTAAGTTTGGATACAAAATTTTATGTAATTTAAAATTTTTTTTCAAATCCAGTTTATTTCAAGGATAAAAAGAAAAAAGAAGAAAGAAACTGCAACAAAATTTCAAAACACATCAATCAGGTTGCTGTAATTTTAAAATTGAAAATGACTTTTACTCCAAATACTTTCTCCTGTAATTTTCAGTTTAGGGAAAGAATTAAGCACAGAGCACAGGAGATGTCCACCTGGAGAGCAAGATGTTGAAAGAACTAAAAAGGCAGAATAAAGTTAAGGACCAGGTGGGTGCTTGTGCCACTGAGCTATCTCCCCTGCTACAAAGTAAGCTCGAGGGCATCCTGAACTGCACAGAGAGACCCTGTCTCAAAAAAGACAATAAATAAATAAATAAATAAATAAATAAATAAACAAATAATAAAGTTAAGGACCAGAGATTTCATCAGGCAAAATTTATGTAAACTCTCCATTCAGCTCATGCCCCAAAAGGTGCAAATATGTATGTTAACATAAATCAGTGTGTATGTTAATTATCACTAATTTCTTTTAACGCACTTCTGTAGGAAAAACCGTAAGAGAAGGAAATTAAGACCCCCATACATAGTCCTGCAGGTGGAAACCTGACCTGGTCAGTCATCTCCTGCTGACCTGTCTCTCCTCACACAGCATGTATTTGGTGGGTTTTGACCTCTTCAGATAATTCACTTGTGCATATTCAACATGGGAAAACAACTTCTGTTCCTCTGCATTTTATGCTCCTCTGTATAAAAGCTGCATATATCTGGCCTAGGCGAAAACAACAGAAAATTTAAACCCTCTGCGCCCCCCTGCACTGAGGCCTCAGAGAGTGCATTTCCTTCTCTGACCACCCTGCGACTTTGGTGGCTGCTGTGATAGAAGCTCCAGGAGCTTAGTGGCAGCTGAGGTCTGAGCCACTGGTTTAGAAACCAAGAGTCATGGACGTGAAGCTGCCAGCACTGCAGCTGAGCTGACCACAGCCTCACAGGAAGCTCACTAGGTCCACTGGGGCTCCCTCATGGCCAGCATGGCCCCAGCCTCCCAGTTCCTAGAGCAGAGGACCTCAGAACACAAGTCCTGCCCTGTTTCTCTTTGCATACCTGGGGCCACTCATCCCCTAAGTAGCTCTCTCGCCTGTGCTTTGCACAGGCTCTCTGTGACTTGCTTTCACGATGCGAAGCTGCCAGCACTGCAGCTGAGCTGTGGCACTTGACGTGTGACTTGTGGTGCTTGACTTTGTAATGATCCGAATGTGTGGGGGCAGCTTGGCACAGTGGTGCACCCCTGTAATCCCTGCACTCTGGGAAGCTGAGGCAGGAGGATCGCAAATAGAAGCCTAGCTTGGGCAAATAAGGGACTTCATAAGAACCTGTCTCAGAATATGAAATTTTAGAAGAGACTGGGGGTGTGTCTGAGTGTGAAGACCCTGGGCGCAATCCCCACTATGGGGGTAAGGAGTGGGTTAAAACTAGAACGATAATAAAAAATGTAACTGAAAAAAACTAAGATAAACTTTTTAAAACAGATTTAAAAAATACTCGACTTTTACATGAGTTTTAAACTGAGGTAGTTTAGTCCAGTTTACATTCTTTCCTGTGCAGAGATGTGATGGAAGCCTCAGCTTCTGAATCCCAGCAGGCAGGTTAAGGGGTTTACTCTGCTGAAGACTGGGAATCTAACCCCCCTGACCCAGGTGGAAGCCAGGGCACTTGGCTCACACCGAGCACAAGAACCATGTGCAGAGGAGGAGCCCATGACCCTTATTTTCCACAAAACTTCCAGTGTCTCTTACTTTCACTCACAAGCGGGTTCACACAAGGCCCCTTCGAAGCCAACTTAAGGGATTCAGGTCACCACTCAATGGGCTGGGAACCTTAAATACGTTACTTAAATTCCCCTGTACCTCAGTTTCTGCAACTAAAAATTGGAACAATAATAGCTGTGAGGGTTAAATAAACTATAATATACTGTGTAATGCAGAACCTGGCAGGGAAGCCTATGTTCCACTGTTGTTATCTGTCATTAGTAAGCTGCTGGACCTGCGTTGGATGCGTCAATTCTGGTAAAAACCAGAAGGGGATCGAGAAGTACCCTTTGAGCTGGAGGACTGACCCATTTATCCTTCAGTTCTCAGGACTTCCGCTTCCATAGTTCAGCAGTGCATTCCGTGCCAAGGGGGCATTTGGGTTGTGCGTCCCGAGCGGTGCTGTACACTGAGCCTCCTGGTCCCTTAGCCCAGCGTGGGGAAGGCCCAAGGCGGAATCCAGAGCCTGGCACTGAGCCGCACCCCCACACACACACCTTTTGGAGGCAGGATCATCCAACCAGCCAGGGCAGTGCTCAGACTTGCAGTCCTCCTGCTTCAGCCTCCCAGAGTGCTGAGATTAGAGGTGAGCACCTCCATGCCTCGCAGAGTTGATGTTTTTGAGTAGTGGTTTTAAAACATTTTAGTTGCTTTTTTTATATTCTTAAAACTTACTGAAAACCCCAATGAACTTTTATGTAGCTCATGTTTCATAGTACTTTTGAAAATTTAAACTGAGAAGCTTAAAAGATAATACATATTAAATGAAACTTGTTGCTATAATTATTTTCCAAAAGAAAAAGTATTTTTGATGTGATGGGGCTGGAACGCAGGGCTTCACACACCAGGCTTCCCAGAGGTGACTCTTGGCAGTCATTGGCGGGCAGCTCTGGCTGGCTCCCACCTCAGGACCAGGGACAGAGTGAGCGCAGTGTCAAGGGGACGGTGCTGGTCCTGAGGGTTGCTGGACGCTGTGGCTGAGGACCTCACGGGAGTGAATCCTTGAGCTTGTGCCTTGCCAGGACGCGATTCCCCTGCCGAGAGGCCACTGCCCCGGTCCATGCCCCCTAAATCCTGTGCCCCCTGCTCCCCAGGCCCCGTGCGTCCCGTGCAGCAGCCCCTTGGACTTGGCCCCCATGTCTCTGAGTAGCAAAGAGGGAAGGAAGCCCAGGGCGAGGAGCCGGTCACCGAGGTCGCTTCCCGGCCGGCAGGGCCTCCAGGAGCCCGGCAGTGGCCACCCTGGGCATGAGTGGCTGAGCCGAGGCTTCCCCTTCGCGCTCTGCCCTCGCCGCTTCCACCGTGTCAGTGTCCACTGAGAAGCGGGCGATGGCGCAGCCAGGTGCGCACCGCCCTGGCCCAGGCCCTCGTTAGGGTTCCGGGCCGCCTTCCAGGCCCCAGCGACACTCCCTTGTCTGCCCAGGGCTGCACCCGGTGCTGCACCCGGTGCCCATGAACCCAAGGCCCACGTTTCCACGTCCTCTGACCCCCAGGAGCGTCCCGTGAGTGTGCTGCCCTGACTCGCCTCCCATCGGTTCCCCTTCTGTAATCACAGAGCAGTGATGTTGGTACGGCACTGCACAGTGTGTATCACACATTGCTATTGTTTGTTTTGTCCCGTGTATGTTATGTTCATCTTTTCTCTCCAAACAGACAGTTTCTGGAGAAGTCGTTTAGAATTGAATTGTGGGATAGCTGCCCCAAGCTGCCCCAGCTGGATAGTGTTCCCAGGTTACTCTCTGCAAGTGTCTTTGTAGTACTCGGTTCAGGCCGCTCTCACCTGCGAGCAGTTCCAGTTCTAAAACTGTGCAGCATAGCATGATTTCTAAGTGTAGCTGCCAAGTGCTCATTCTAGATTTGCCCAATTTTATCCTGTAGCTATTTCTGCATTTGAAATTCAGCCAGTTTCCACGGAGGTCCAGGAGGGGGGAGTTGCAAGGTTTGCATGCAAGATTTCATCAAATCCTCCTGCCGTGGTGACATGGGAGTTTAACCGGACGACACTGCCTGCAACGTCAGACAGGTGAGTGAGGTGCTGGTCTCTGGAGGCGGCACGGGAGGCGTGCAGACTTGCTGTGCGGGTGGAGAAGGAAGGACCGTCGGTGGAGCTGATTCTCCCCTGGGGCCCTCACCCCGGACTGCGTAAGACACTGCAGACTGGGCACAGGGTAGCAGCGCCGGTGCCTGGCATGCGGGCCTGATTCCTCATCCAGACGGACCTTGTACCCATCCTTCTGCTGCGTCACTGCTTTCCCTGCCCCTTGTGTCCCCAAGCAGGCCCATGCCAGTGTCTGGGCTGCAGTCAAGCTCTGGGGACCCAGGAGACACTACCAGTGTGAGGAAGGGCAGTGCCCGGGTAGGGGCTGCCACTGGCCCACCCTGAAGTGGCCTCCACCTGCCAGCCCCTCTAAGTGCACACACGCACACACACGCGCGCACGCGCACACACACACACACACAAATGCACACCTGTGCCCCTCGGGCTCTGAGGGTCATTGAGGCTTAGGGCTCACCAAGCTGGTAGTAACTCCTAAGAGGTTGATTTCTGAGCTAATCCTAAGTAGGCAGAATGCATTTACTAAAATGTTAGCACACCAAGATGAAAATTTATTCAAAGAAGGGCATTATTAAAAAATTGTATCCAGGTATATCTTGGAGAAACCATAGATGCTAATAAGTAAAAAATTAAGAGTTTGAAAACAAAACATACTGAATGCTCAGCCATCTACTACTCTGTAATGTCAGATGAGACACTGTAGAATTAATTAGATTTACAAATGTCACAAACCCTACTGTGCAGAATCACTGACATCTGAAAGCTCTGTGGACCCAGATGAAACCAGTGGATCCAGTTAATGTGCTTTTGCTTTGGGGGTGCTGGGTTTTGAACACAAGGCCTTGTGAATGCCATGCCAGCACTGCCAGTGGGCCATACCCTAGCCCTGGCTCATGTGCCACGAGGCCTCTGAAGTATTGCTTCTAGCCCCAGAAAGGGGCAAAGTGTGTTCGTTCCTGGCACCGGTTGTGTTAACTAATATACATGCTACAGGAAGCTGACCTCCGTCTCTTCTCGTGACAGGATGGCTGCCCTGCCCACAGGAGTGCTGCAAATCTATGACGTGGGCCCAGGGGACATGGGCAGCTACCGCTGCGTGGCCGCCACCATGGCCCACAAGCGCAGGAGCGCGGAGGCCGCACTCACCGTCACCCCAGGTAGTGCTGGCGCAGCTGTCTCGGGGCGCAAGATTGCAGGAGCACCCCCAGCCTGCGACTCCTCTGACGAGACAGTATCCCTGCTGCAGGCAGCGTCCTGGTTCCAGTTACCATATAATCTATTTGGAAAATGGCCATTTCTGTCTGTTAAGCAGCTCTTTGCTCCCAAGCTGACTTGTTTTATGTCAGCTATAAGAAAGGATGGGTAGTGGGGATTTAGCTTATTGGTATAAGTGCTTGCCTGGAAAGCACCAAGTCATGAGTTTGATCCCTGGTACAAAAAAAAAACCAAGAAAGAAGAAAAAGAAAAGATTTGGGTATTTGGCTGGGTATTTGTTTTATAAATATTTCACTGTTTTTTTTTTAAATTATAAAATGCAGAAAGTACAAACAAGAGGAAGCAATAATCTCTTTGTCCCAGAATTGTTCGTGGTCGATGTTTCCAATCTGGTATTTTTATAAAAGTAAAAAAATACAAAATTTTTTATGTAAACCATGGGAAAAATTACAAGAAGAAAAGCTTTAAAATATCATCTCCAATACCAATATTCACAAATTATCATTAATATTGACCAAACAAATGTTATGTATTTTGCCCTATGAATGTAGCCAGAAGGAAAGCTAGAGACATGGATATGAAGAAAGAAATTCGTAACTCATTAAAATGGAATTATATAGGTGCCAATTTTTACCTTAATTAAATGTAAATGTACTTGAACGTAGGGAAAGAAAACCTGCACCGAAAACATTGATTTGTTTAGTTTGTTCTGTTGTTTTATTTTGCTGTGTTTTTGAGACAGGGTCTCACTATGCAGACCAAGCCGGCCTTGATCCCAGTTGGTAGCCCAGGCCCACCTGCCTCAGCCTTCGGTGCGGGACTGCGGGTGTGCACCAGCGCGCGGCCTGGATGTTGCTGGCCATCACATGAATGTGTATCTATAGGAGACATTACTTCCTAAAAGATCTTTTAAAGCTTATAGTATTTTGAAACTATGAAGGCTGAAGTTACTTTTTAATTTAATTTAGATTTTTAGAGGCACTGGGCAGGTGCCCTACCCCGCACTGTACACTCGACACGCTTTCTTCTTGGGTAGTACGTGAAGATAGGGATGGAAGCGTGTTCACATTTCTTCCCCAGCTTCCCAATTCTTAGTAACGTTAGTAGAAGTATTAAATAACATTTGAACCTCAATTAAAAGTGAATGATAAGACTAGGCGCGGTGGTGCACATCTGTAATTCCAGCACTCGGGAGGCTGAGGCAGGAGAGTTGCTGTGAGTTCAAGGCCAGCCTGAACTACATAGTGAAACTGTCTCAAAAAAACACCCCCCCCAAAGAAAGTGAATGATAATAGCTATTCTAGCAGGTATGAAGTTTTCTCTCCAGAATATGCAGGAAAGGAAACCAATGTAGGTAATAGTAGGGATGTAAATTGGTGGAGCTGCTATGGAAATCAGTATAGAAGTCCCTCAAAAAACTAAAAATAGAACTACTGTTTTATCAGCCATCTCATTTCTGGGCATGATACAAAATCAGTGTGTCAAAGAGATGTCTGCACACCATAGCATTACATCATAATTCCCAATAGCCAAAATATGGAGAAAACCTCATTGTCCAACGATAGGTGAATGGATGCAGAAAATGCGATGCAGACATACAACACAGTGACATCCAGCCATTATAAAAGGAAAGGTGCCATCCGAAATACATGGGTGGATGCAAGGACGTTATTCTAAATTTAGTCAGAAAAGCCAAACAGAAAGATGAATGCTGCATAATTGCACTTTTACGAAGTCCCTAAAATTCTCAAACTCACGGAACCAGAGTATAAGGGTGTGCATGAGAGAATGGGGGAAGTGTCGACCAGGGGATATCACAGGAGAAAGTTCTAGAACAGTAAGTCCTGCATAAGACAGGACCCATAATTAATCATACTCGTATTTTTTAGCTTTAAAATGGCAGGGAGAGTAGATCTTAGGTAATCCTACTTTAAAAAATAAAGAAATTCTGTAATGAAGAGGGAAAATAAAAAGACAAAATGGATACTTTTTGGAGTAATAGATGTATTTATGGCCTTGGGTATAGTAATAGTCTCACAAGTAGATGTATTTATCTTTAAACTCTAAATTAGATATATGAAATAACTACAGCATTTTGTACATTAATCATATTTCAATACAGTAGTTAAAAAGGAAAAAAGTGAATGATATGGAAAGTAACCAATGTCAGTTCCTTGCCGAATGGCTAGATAAAATGTCCTACCTGTGTTAACTGTTATTCAATTATTACTCATTAAAGAGGAAGAACACAAGGGCCAGGCATGATGGGACACACCTCTAATCCCAGCACTTACGAGGCTGAGGCAGGAGGACTGCTATGAGTTCAACGCCAACCTGGACTACATAGCAAGACTGTCTCAAAAGCCAAGGGAAAAGGAAAAAAACAAAAAATAATAATAAAAGGAAGAACACACTGATATGTGTCCCAGCAACATGAATAAACCCTGAAAACATGTTAAGGAGAATAAGCAGCCAGGAGATGCCCTACGCTGTGTTGCTCTGTGTCCATGAACCGTCTGGGTTAGGTGAATCCAAAGAGTCAAGAAATAGGTTGTAACTGTCACCTTGCAGAGTGGAGCTTGGAAGGTGGCGGTTTCTTTCTGGAGTGATGAAAATGTCTTGAAAGTAACTGGAGTCACAGTTGCACCTCCTGAAAATTCTAAAAATTGCTAAGTTATACACTTTAAGTAGGTGACTTATGTGGTATGTGAGTTCTATCCCAGTAGAGGAAGTGATTAAGAATCGTTTCGACAGGCCTTGCCGGCACCTACTTGTTATAACTCGATGTTGTGTTCTGTCTTTGCCTCCCCGAAGCGAAGGCATTCAAACCCTTCCACACCCCAACCATCGTCGCAGGCCCGCAGAATGTCACCGCAGCCCTCCACCAGACGGTCGTTCTGGAGTGCATGGCCACCGGGAACCCCAAGCCGCTCATTTCTTGGAGCCGTCTGGGTAGGTTCTCAGAGGAAGACTCTGGAGTCCTTTAATTTTGTTTATTCTGGTGAGACTGGTAAGGTGTGTGTTTTAGATAAAACGCATCTGGCGGTTCCATAACTCCCTTGGGCATTGCAGTGTAGGGAAAACACCATACCCTGGAGGGCTGTGTGCTTCTGACCAACCGCTTGGGTACCCATCTCCTGACGCATCTCAGCTCATGTCCTACGCCGTCGTGACCTCTTTGACAGATCACAGGCCCATCGACGTCTTCTTCACTCGGATGCTTGGAAACGGCAACCTCCTGATCTCGGATGTCAGGCTGCACCATGCGGGGGTGTACGTCTGCAGGGCCACCACCCCCGGCACACGCAACTTCACGGTTGCCATGGCAACTTTGACGGTCCTAGGTATGTTCTCTTTTAGTGTGTGATTAGGAGAATCTTATTTTCACATCTGCCATTTTATCTCAGAGCTTACTTATTCCTTTCTTGAGTTTTGTAACACCAATCTGAAGACTGATAAAAAGTATCGTAAAGGAAAATTAAACTCCTGTGCTGAAGTATAACAGTACCACCCTCCCAGAGTCACTGCCGTTTGCACGCGTGTGGTCGTGCCCCCCATTAAGCCTCACTCGCTGCCTCTCCTGATCTCCCAGGAACTCACCTGGCAGCACTGCAGTCTGTGGGCACCCCTATTCACCGGCACCTTCTGTTGGCTTGATGAGGAAAGACTGAGGGTATGCACACCTTAGGGTGTCAGAGGGACACAGATAGTCCCTTGCCGGACAAGGGCAGGAGGGGTATGTGGACGCTTGGGACCCACTTGCCTCCCACACTGCATTCCTCCTGGACCCTGTCATTCCCGCTGGCACCCCAGAAATTTCTCTTGTTTTTCAAACACAGCTCCTCCTTCATTTATCGAATGGCCAGAGAGTTTAACGAGGCCCCGTGCTGGCACTGCTCGGTTTGTGTGTCAGGCTGAGGGGATCCCCACACCCAAGATGTCGTGGCTGAAAAATGGGCGGAAGATGCACTCGAATGGCAGAATCAAGATGTACAACAGGTGCTAGCAGTTTTACATAAAACGATTCTATTATAAAGTAAATGATTTTGACAGTTAAAACTAAATTTAAATAAACAACAAATTAAGATTTATAGCTCTAGCATGCCACAGATATTTTGTGTTTTATTTATGCATAAAATGAGTGAAGTGAGTGTTGGATGATTCCCTGGCCCTCAGGTCCAGCTCGGGTGGGCATGAGCTAAGTTAACACAGTGTGCGTAGCCATGCTTTGGGGGCTCACCCCTTCCTGCATTGAGTGAGAAGGCCAGAAGGAAACAGCTTATTACCTGAGACTCCTCCAGAGTTTAAGTGTGCATTGTTACTAGTACAAGTGTAAATTCTTGTAACAGTCTCATTTAGGCTTAACAAAGCTAAAAACTTTGGTTGACCTGATTTTACATAAGTATTACAATATTATGCAAATTGAGTGGTATGCGAGTGATGCTGTCTCTTAGTGAAGAGGTCTTTGCTTTCGTGGTGCTGTGGCCTGGACCACACCCCAGCTCCCACAGCCGAATTTCAAAACGAGTTTAAGTTGTCGCCTAAAGCAAAGAGCATTTGGATATCGAAATACTGATGAAAGCTCAGAAAGTAAATCAGGTAATTTCAAGTAAGTGATGTAGAATGTCATTAATGAGGACTGGTGTAGTTTTCCCTTCTTAGTAAGTGTCATCATTTAAAGCCAGAGTGTGTGCAGCAGTAGCTGAACTTTCTTTTTATGTCATTCTTTAAATTTTCATGGACGTAACATTTTTCTTCCCTCAGTAAGCTGGTGATTAATCAGATTATACCTGAAGACGATGCCATCTACCAGTGCATGGCCGAGAACACCCAGGGCTCTGTGCTGTCCCGGGCCCGGCTGACGGTGGTCATGTCGGAGGACAGGCCCAGCGCCCCCTGCAACGTGCACGCGGAGACCGTGTCCAGCTCGGCCATCCTGCTGGCCTGGGAGCGGCCCCTCTACAACGCCGACAAAGTCATCGCCTACTCCGTGCACTACATGAAGGCGGAGGGTGCGCAGTTCCTGGGACCGTGGTTTTCCAAGCGCCTCTCTCTGTGGCCGGGCGGCGTTTTGGGATGAAGGGTGTCAGGCATAACCCACGACATAGTTCTCTGATTCTGTGGCACCTGCCTCTTTAATAAGAAATCTGTCACCTGTGCCTCTGTTTATTTCTCAGGGGACTGCGGTTGTGTGCAGTGTACTGTGTTGATACAGTTTAAGATTTTTCTGTTTAGAAACTAGTTCTGGCTAAGGCAGTACATCTCAGCCTGCTAAAAACCAGAGAGCTGTACTTAGGAATCTTACTCTGGCGAGACGTAAATTCCTTACCTGAGCCGTATGCCATCTCCATCTTCGGTGACATGTAGGCCATTTGGTGAGCCAGTGCAGTGAACTGTAAGCACTGTGGCATGTTCTTTTTACGGGGTGAGTAAGCATGGTCAAGCTCTCCACACACTGGATTCTGGGTTTTTTGATGTTTCCGAAATCGCTGGAACTCTTTGAAACTTGAATAGGACACTCTTTACTGATACCTACTTACCTTATAAAAGCAAAAATGAAATCTGTCCTAAAATTCCTAGCATTATTGGTTCCATTTTTGTTTTTTTAATCCTTATATGTTGATTTTGGCCAAAACCTTAGGGGAAAAAGAAAAGCTATGTATAAACGCTGAGATTTCTCCATCAGCTTTTCATAGAATCCATGATAAAGATTTAGAGATTGTAGTTCTGGACACAAACAGCCTAGCTTTATGCAGTATTTAGTAACACATATTCAGATGCCTCAAGAGTGATGTCTTATTGAAATTGTCTTCAGAGACAGGTGTTGTCGCTGCTGCTGTTTGTTTTTTGCAGTTTATAGTGGTTTGAAAGGAGATCTTGAATGTAAGTCGGCTTGTGGCAGCAGGAAGAATGGAAGTGCTGCGTTAATTCCCTCTCTGGTGACTTGGCGGTGAAAGGAATGCCTCCTGGCTGAGCCCACTCTTGTCCCCGGCCTGCTTGTTTCATTAGCGCCTCGGCGTGAGGCACAGTGGCCTATTCAGGGGCAGAACAAAGCTTTTTAATTCGAACCCAAGGACCTTGTCTGGGAGGTCAGAAATCTACTATGCTGTTGCTAATTAACGAGCCATTAGCCTATCTGTTGTGAAATGCCTGTAATCTTGTCTAATTAAAATGCTATCAAGTTAATTCAGAAATGTGGGAAAAGGTAGTGCGGAATTTGCCTTCTGTTTTGTTTATGAATGCAGCATGGGGGAGGACCTGCTCCTCGGGGATTAAGCCCTGACAAGACAGGGCTTCCTCAGTACCTTGCCTTGCCTGTTTCATTAAGAACTGCTGAGAATTTTTTTCTCTTCAAAAAGATCCCTGTGGGAAAAGCTTTTTGAAGCACCTTCAGTGTCTTCCAGGTCTTTTGCTTTTAGTATCAGTAAAAGAGCAACTTGTGTTCATCAGATTTAGTAGAATGTGTGGGGCAGAGTGAGATCTTTTGCAGGGCAACCTTTGGTCGTTTGTTTTTGTAAGAAGGGAATCATTGCATTCGCTGTCCCTTCACTGATACTTACAGGGCAAAGGGAGCTCGAGTGGAAGCAGTAAGAGAACAGGTCCTGGGCTCTGTGTGTCACCTGGCCTCTGTCTCTGCTTGCAGCTCTGGCTAGAGGGGAAGCAGAGTTTTAGGAAGGTTCCTTCTTTTCAGTTTGATTTATTTGGGAAGTAATTTGTAGCAAGACAATTCCATGGTTATTTTTAAAAAAATAATGACCTCTCTGTGCACCGAAGACTCTGGATAAAGAGTCATAAAGATAGAGATGAGGCTAGACCGGAGAACCCAATGTCTCACAGCCAGAGAGAGTTTTGCTACCTATTTTGAATATCCATAATTTGTAAACCTGAGTTCTTTGCTCCAGGTCTGGATAACGAAGAGTACCAGGTCGTCCTTGGGAACGACACGACTCACTATGTCATTGACGACCTGGAGCCGGCGAGCAACTACACGTTCTACATCGTGGCCTACATGCCCATGGGGGCCAGCCAGATGTCGGACCACGTGACCCAGAGCACCCTGGAGGATGGTAGGCGCTGCAGGCAGCATCGGGGAGCCCCATGTGTTCAGTGAGGGAAAGTTGCCTCTTTTTGGTTAAAAAGACATTTAGATAGCAATCCTCCACCAGTAGCTCACTTAGGGTAAAGAATTTATGATTCATAATATAAATTTGACAGTAAATTCTTATTGAATTTTCCAGTCTAACTTGTAAATAATTTTTTTTATCTTATAGAACCAAAATGTAATTTTTCTAGGCATGAAAAAATATAATGAATGTTACATATTGGGTGTGTGGAGTGACTGATGGTGACAGGCTTCTAGAAGTGGAAGTTTATCGACCTTAGTGCTTTTCAGTTTTAAAAACCTTCAAATAATGAAGTAGCACTTAGGTTATCTATTAGGTATGTGTAACACTTGTTCAGTTTGTTACTGACCCCATGAGTTCAAGAGGCAGACCCCCACCTCGTATGACGGAGCTGGGCATGGGGTGCACACCTGTAATCCTGGTCCTCTGGGAGGCTGAAGCAGAGGAGTTTGAGGCCAGCTAGGACATAGTGAGATCTGGAGGACAGGAGCTCAGTCCATTAAGAATCCCCTAGAACTTGTCCTTGTCGACCCTCCATAGGGTGCTGTAGAAATGGGCTCACTCTCTCCAGGGCTGCTAGAAGGCCCATTTTCCCATTTGCTGTGGAAGGGAATGATTAATGTATGCTTGATTACACTATTCTCCCTTTACAGATGTTTCACATCCTAGAGGAATAAAGTACTTGTTTGCAAAATAACGTTATATAAGTAATTCCCAAATCTGTTCTTTTGTTCATTTGCTTCCAGATCATTACACGTGTTTATAATGCCACTTATTTAATAAGAGTTTCACCAAGTAACAAAATTTCCACTTACCTGGGTGTTAAATTCCAACTTTGAGTTTTCATTCAAGAGTGTGTTGCAATCAGAGTGAGTCTCTGATATCTCTAGTAAACACACTGCATTTGACAACATCTGTTTTGTATGTCCAAGGTGAAACAAGCTGATTTGTGCATGGGTGTGTCTGTGTGTGTGTGTGTGTAACTGGTAACTTCTTATGGCTGAGACGCAATACCAAATACCCACAATTTAACAGAGGAGGGTTTACCTTGGCTCGAGGTTTCAGTCCATAGCTGGCTGGCTCCAAGGCAGGAAGGAACGGTGTAAGGGCCTGAGTAGAAGAAAGCTGCTCTGGTCTTGGTGGCCACGAAGCAGAAAGAGAAGCAAGGAGCCAGCAAGTTAGATATACCCTTCCAGGTCCCAGCCCCAGTGACCCACTGCAGGTCAGCTCTACTATCCCAGTAACCCAGGCACTTTCCAAAAGACTGGCACTTGGGCACGTGAGGCTCTTGGGGGACATCTCGATCTAAACCATAACATTCCACCCCTGGGCCCCAAAAGGCTCATGTCCATCTCATTATGTAAATTGCATTTAGTCCATCTCAAGAGTCATCAAAGTTGCAACAGTTCCAGCATTGTTGAAGTCCAGCTCCAAAGTCTCCTCTGAGATTCAAGGAAAACTCTTAGCTCTAGCCCTCTGCAAAAATTAGAAAGTTGAACATTGCTGACATGCAGTGACACACGATAGACATTCCCATTCTGAAACAGAAGATTAAGTGAATAGAAAGAAATAGCACCAAGCAAGAACAAAACCCAGCAGGGCACACATTCAGTCCATAGCTCTGTGGGCAGACCTGCCCATGGTATTGTGAGTGTGGCAGCCCTCATGGCCTCTCTCCTGGGCTGGCTTTGCTCATTGCCTGCTGCTTTTCTTGGATTTCTATGTTCCTGGCTTCTCCATCTTTCTGGAGTCTCCACTCACCTTTGTCTTCATTCTCAGCTTCACCCACTGATCTCATAGGAGCACATTTCCTGGCCTCCCAGGCCTTCTTCAGAAGTCCGAGTGGAAGTCTCCATGACCTACAGTTCTTGCATTCTGCATGCCAGTAAAACCAGTACCACATGAACAATGCCATGGTCTGCTGCCACTTGAGCAATTTCTAGACCCTTTTGCATTATAGCTGCAGAGGCTTCTGAGTGCCTGGACGGCTGTGTGCTATGAATTGAATGCTGAGAAACCAGTTTCCTACAAGACCTTTCTACAAGCGAGTTTCCTAGGAGACTCTCTTCTCAAGATGAAGCTTTTATTTTTATACCCTTCATCACATGCTCTTGAGGCATCTTTCCTGTTTTCCTGATGTAAGGTAGTTGGCTTCTTGCCAATAAGATTGCCATCCTGGAGCCCTAAGGCTCCTGCCTTTCTGCTGTTCGCTCCACCTTGCTTCCAGGTGTATGGTAGAAAATTGGAAAAGTGGTTTCATGTTTTACATGAGTACTACATATTCTCATATTTACCCCAAACAGCAAGCCCCCCCACAGTGGTTAACACTATGCTTTCTTTGATTCCACACCCTGTCTGCTCATGATTGCTCCTTCATTCTGTTACAGTCTGCTCCTGGAAAGCCTCTGTGAGAGCCAGGCGCACCTTGGGCCATGGCAGGGATTCCTCAGGACACCCTGCCTCTGAACAGCTTGTTTCTCTCCCACACACAGTTCCACTGAGGCCTCCAGAGATCAGCCTGACAAGCCGCAGCCCCACCGACATCCTGATCTCCTGGCTGCCCATCCCAGCCAAGTACCGCCGGGGCCACGTGGTGCTGTACCGCCTGTCCTTCCGCCTGAGCACCGACAGCACCACTCAGGTCCTGGAGCTGCCCGGCACCTCGCACGAGCATCTGCTGCAGGGCCTGCGGCCCGACAGCGTCTACCTGGTGCGCATCACTGCAGCCACTCGGGTGGGGCTGGGAGAGTCCTCGGTGTGGACCTCCCACAAGACGCCCAAGGCCACCAGCGTGCAAGGTACTGTCCACCCCGGGGGGACAGACCCAGGCAGGGCTCAGCGTTCAGACTCTCTGCTCTCAGTTATATTTTACACTTTGGTTCTGTGGATAAACATACCCCATAGATTAACTGAAAAAAGTTAATCTTTTAGTAATCTTTTTTTGCTTGTAGCTCAAAACATTTTTAATTTTTTAATTGTTATTTTATTATTAGCACACATTTGCAGTGCATGATGATTATATCCCTTGTGGGGAATTGGTGCATGTGCATAGCACAGCTCAATTTTCTTTTTACCCCTTCCCCACCACTCCCTCTTTTAAAAACTGTTTTTGCCAGCATCAGATTCAATTATTTATTTTATAAAACTTTTGATTATATCATGAATTTGCTTAGCAAAATCTTTGTCCAAATCAAACAGAATTACCAGAAGCAATCTATTAGCAGAAACCTATTTAATACTAACTCAATTTAAAAATAAGACTATCAGTTCAGAAGAAAGGCTGCAGCATGGGGCCGCCCTCTGGCACATGGGTGTAGCAAGGATTTGACTGCTGCTGCTGCTGTTCTCAGTGGAGTATTGCTGTACCGACAATAGTTATTGCCCCTGAAAAAGTGAAAAATGCAGATACCTGTACAGATATCATTTTGTTATTATCTGTGTATTTTATTCCTTTGGAGTTAGTACATTTTTAATCCTGTGTCACTGTCTAGCGTCGTTGTGAAGTTTTGTGAGTGTTAGAATTGAACATCTTCGTCTCCGTTGGCTGAAGGCAAGGGGGACCCTTTGCTGGGCTTCCTGGGGACATAGCCCTTCCGCCTGGTTCTCCAGCCCCCAGGTCTCCAGAGCTGCATCTGGAGCCTCTGAACTGCACCACCATCTCCGTGAGGTGGCAGCGTGATGCCGAGGACCCCACAGCCATCCAGGGCTACAAGCTGTTCTACAAGGAGGAGGGGCAGCAGGAGCACGGACCCATCACTCTGGCCCCCGCCGAGCTCCTGCACACGCTCAGCGGCCTGGGTGAGTCCTCTACCGACAGCCAGGAGAGCGGGGTCAGCTCCCAGGAAGGAGAAGGGGCTGGAGACAAAGGAAGGCCTGGTTTTCTTGTCACACATCCTGTGCTCTAGAAATGCTGTCTTCTGGAGTTCACGCCTGCTAGTGTGAGCTTTCCAATTAGGCATGGGGAAGTGTGGTAGATGGAGAATAAGAATGTGGAATGGGAATTTCACTGAATGATTAATCGTCAAGTGGAACTTGGAATTTCCTGAGCGTGTTACACAAATGTAAACTAATTTATGCAGATTATGTATGAAATAGTGCCCTTCCCTGGGATCCAGTAACTGTAAATGTCTGCATCCTCTATCTCTGACACAGGGTGCTGGAGAGACCATACTTACCTCCCATTTGGGTTCCTGAGCCTTCTACCATACTGTCCTAGTCTCCCGTCCTTCCTGTCTGCAGAAGAGAAGAATTTCATGTCGGCATGCTTAGTCACAAATTAAGAATGTTTCTAAAGCAAGCTCCTTGTCAGACTGACCAGGCCTGGGTGGCGCTGCTGACAAGTAGGTGTTCACCCTGACGTGCAGGTGTCACTCTCGTCTGCCTGCTCCCAGCTGCTCCCAGCCTGCAGCATCTGAAACCGTGGCAGGCGCTGCCTCAGCCTCCTCACACCTCTGAACTCCGGCTCTGCAGTGCCAGGTCGGAGTTCAGACCCCAGCAGTGGAGCACCGGGGTCCCGCGCTCCCCGCCCAAGATTTCCAGATGGTGTTGCGTTTGCCTTGTAATCTTGTTAGGTTGCTCTTTAATTTAATCTGCCTCGGGTTAAGTTAGTTTTGCTGTGGCTCCGTCGCCTGACTCTGTAACTGATGGGGAGAAGCCGCAGATGTCCCAGCTGTCCCTCCCTGGCCTGGTGCTGCAGCAGTGTCCGTACAGCCTGGAGTCCCCAGGGTCCAGCGTTTGCTCTGCCCAGCTCCATGGGCCCTCTTGCCCACCATGGTTCCGGAACATTTTACTCGGGGTCAGGAGGAAGCAGGAGATGGAGCAGCAGTTACAAAATCATAGGTCAGAGCTGTACTTCTGGTTTCCTGTTGGGGTGGAACAAATCTGTGCAAGATACGAGCAAACACATTCCTCTTTGCTGCGCTTTCCTTGAGCACACACCCCAGGCAGCTGGTTCTGAAGAGAGGAAAGTTTATGAGAAAAAGGGAACCAGGCTCCGCTTGTGGGACAGAGAGCACCTTTGTACTAGGCAGGCTCACGCACCGTGTGCCTGGCAGCGGGGTACCCCCGGTGCCTTTCCACCCGAGAACCAGGTCCTGCCTTAGGCTGAGGCAGGTGAGCGCCTCAGCCCAGTTCCCAGCCACTCTTGTGCCGCCTCGTGTGGCTCGGCCACTGACCATCTGTGTCTATGCCAGAGCATCTGGCATGCTGCCTGGTTAACAGAGAGTGATGGGCCGAGGGCAGCAGGTTAAGGGAGCTCGGTGTCCGCAGGGTAAACCCTTGGGGGCCCCCAAGCTTTTGCACATGAAGGGTGCTCCGGCTGGAGCTAGATTCGCTAAGTGGGCTCCAAAATGAAATTAAACACTTCTGTGTGCCGATTCACTGTCAGCCAGAGTCAGGAACTGATGCCTTACAATTTCATTTCACGCTAATCCCTGTCTTGATACCCCAGACACGCCCTTTTCCTTCCATGTCTGGTAATCAGGTTTGCAATTTGAGAAGTGTGTGATTGGGACTCATTCTCCCTGGACACAAAGATGGTTCTTTGTTCAGAAAGAAAGAAACAGTAGATGGGTCTTTGGTTTTCAATTCAGGACAAATCCAACATTTCTGTGTGCTTTCCCGAGTCTGGCATTGTAGGGTGCCGTGGAGCTGTGACGAATTCAGCCGCTGCATAGAGCAGGAAACATTAAAGCAGCGCGTGTCACACTGCAGCCTTGTGCAGCAGCCTCCCAGATTTCTGATTAAATTCGTTTGTGCTGAGCAGCGGAAGTTATGTGAAAATAACTCAGAGCTTAGTTCGCCAAGCTGTGGGGTGCTTTGCTTTTGAACGTGGTTCTCGTGTCTTTTTTAATAGTGCGATTTGGACCCTGGCCAAGCAACAGAATGAGTTCGGAGTTGCTGGTCTGCTTGGGTTCGACTTCAGAAGTGGTTCGCGCTTGGGGCTGTGGTGGAAGCACTGTTGGGTGATGTAATGTGCTGTTTGCTTTAGGGTCTTGCATTTTTGTCATTATTTTCCCTTGAATTTTTTTTCTAGGCACTTGGTGTGGTTAGCGGGGTTATAAGCCAGGTGTTTGTTATGTTTATCACACCACCAACTGAAGCAAAGTTTACCACACACTGGTAACAGACTGAGAGACAGAAAATTCCCATTTTAGAAATCAGCTTTAAATTCTAAAGTTCGAGTTTCTAAACGCAAAGGGACTGTTTTCTGACTGAATCATCTGGTATTCAGGGAGTAGAATGTGAAGGGGAAGGTGATTTAGATGTTACTGTTGTTTATTTAAAATTTGGGGTACTGGTGTTCATCACCTTAGCTTTTGTCAAAGAACTTGTTATATTTGATTTCATAGCAAACATGATTAAGTGAGCACCAAATATAGAATTCCAAAATAGTTAAAAAGTAACGTGCGTGCCTCATGCACCTTCAGAGCCCCGTTTGTTAGTTTGCTTGTGTGTTTAGAAATCCAAAATCAAAATTCCAGTTACTGCTGGGAGGAGTCCAAAGAAACAGTTCCTGGTTAAACATGGGATTTTCCAAGCCCCACCTCAGTTTGTAAGGAAGCATGCTGAGGTGAAGTTCGATTTCTCAGTGGCAAATTTTGTCACAATAAATAAGGTTTGGTTGTGTGGTTTTGTAGCTCAAGAAAGAAAAGCAAGCAGACCTCCGCTGGCAGGCTGGTCCCATGGCTGAGGGATTCATGATTTTTTCCTGTGGAGCAGAGGAAGATGTCTTTGCCTGAAAGAGACTCGGTTCATCACTTTGCATTATAAACTTTTCTACAATAGTAATTTCTTTAAGCAGGCATGGTACTGCAGGCACAGAGCTAGAATCACTCAGTTTATAAAATGCAGGAGACATGTCTTAAGGCAAGCCAAAGTTGTCTGAGCATCTGTGCTCCCTTGTTCCTGTCACACAAGCCTTAAATAAGGCTCAGAAGACCTCTGGTGCTGGGCCTGGTGACGTGCACCTCTAAATCCCAGCACTCAGGAGGCTGAGGCAGGAGGATCAACATGACTCCCAGGCCAGCCTGGGCTACATAAGTGAGTTCAAGGCCAGCCGAGCTACATAGTAAGATTATCTAAAAAAACAAAACAAAACAAAACAAAACAAAACACCTTTGGAAACATCCTAGGGCTGAAAACCCTTCTAATGTGGCTTTTCACAACTTTTGGGCTGCACTTCCTAAGCTTGGGGCCCAAGATGCACCACGTTATAACAGTCCTAGTCCTGGCCAGCTGCAATGCCTTTTGCCATCTGATGTATGGCTCCTGACTCACAGCACATAATGCACCTCTGAACAAGCTCAGGTGTCATTCCAGGCACTGGGGTCCCCAGAGGGACAGAGCCGACTGCAAGTGCCATGCACCTTGGTCACTGCAGAGCAGCACCCACTGGCTTCCATCGCAATGCTGTGTGTTTATTTCCTGACAGACTGTTCTTAGGATGAGTGGGGCATTCCCTTAGCACCATTGATTTTATTTACCAGAGGCACAATCTTTAGGGACATACTTCACATTTTTTGCCTCTGGAATTCTTTTGGTGCTGCCTTCCACTTTCAGTAGTAGAAATAGTTCCTCTGAGCAGTGGTTATACTTTTTCATCCTTTCCCTTCAGAGAGTCATAAAGGATTTAATTGAGTCAGATTTCATACAGAAACAAGTTGGAAACCACTTGCTGTTGTAGGTCAGAAAGCTGAAGGTGTGAGGGAAAATTATGACTTAAAAGGAATAGTTACAAGTTACAGGTCACTTACTTCTTAGTAGATATTTACCTCTCTTTTTTTTCTTCCTTTCTTTCTCTTTTCTTTTCTTCTTTCTTTCTTTCTTTCTTTCTTTCTTTCTTTCTTTCTTTCTTTTTACAGGGTCTCATTTTGTAATTCAAGCTGCCCTTGAGCTCACTATGTAGCCCAGGCTGGCCTGGGAGTCACGTTGATCCTGCTGCCTCAGCCTCCCGAGTGCTGGGGTCACAGACATACACCACCACATTTGGCTTATTTCCCTTCTTATGTTGCATTTGGTCTGTTATCAGCCAGAGTGTGTCAAAGCTGCAGAGTGAACACATCTGAATGTTCTCACAGTATCTGCAATGCCAAGTATGACTGAAGTTTGGAACTGAGTAAATATTTGAAAAATATACAGGTCAGTATTTCAAAAGAAATGGAGCATTTCCTTCTCCAAAACCCAACTCAAAACCCAAACCCAAAACCCAACTGGAGCATTTCCTTCTCCAAAACCCAACTCCAAAACCCAAACTCAAAAGAAATGGAGCATTTTAGTAACAGGGAAAAACCCTGTTACTAAAAAAAAAAAAAAATGCTACTAAGACAGTAAACAAACAAACAAGCGAGACAGGATTTTTCATTTGCCAAACGGGGTCACACCATTGAAAGACAATGTTTGCAGGCTGCTGAAACTGCAGGTTCAACACAGAATGTACAGAGGCGCATTTTCCTTCCATTCTTCATCTTGAACACTAAAAGGTCTCTGCCACCCTAAAGTATTTTCCAGCTGTTGGGCACTCAGGTCACCAGCCCTGCCCGTGCAAACCTAGGTGCTCTGCCCAGGGTCCTGGGCACTGGCTGTGGGGAGCAGCTGCCTGCGATGGAGCTTGGTCTTGTCTGCCTAGATTTGAAATCAGACTCCATAGCTTATTAACAAATCACATCCTGGCTAGTCGCCTCATTTTTCACATAGGAATAACAGTAACTTTTAAATGGGGGATATGGCTCAGTGACACAGTGCCTATCTGCCAAGTGTGAGATTGTGAGTTTGATTCCTGGTGCCAAGTAACTATTTTAAAATGTTAGGAGGATGTAGTGTGGGTGCCTGATCCCACAGGTGGCAGTGTTTAGAGATGGAGCCTGTGGGGAGACCTGGCCCAGTCTGGCTGGGTCCCTCGGAGGAGATGAGGTGACCCTGGCAGCATTTGTGGTCATTCTCACTCTGGGAAGAAGCCAGACGTTACACGGTGCCAGATCGGTGGATAAGGCGGATGAGGACACAGCGCTGTTGTTACGAGCTGCCTTTCCACTGGATGGTGCTGGGCAGCCGCAGTCACTGTATTTCTGATCACACCTCACAAAAGCACGCAGGAAAGAGGACGTCAGAGTCGCTTCAGGAAGTGGGGAGAACGATGGGAGGAGTGTGTTGGATGCAGGGGGAGGAGTGGTTAATGGCTGTGTGTCTTTCACTATAATAATTTTTAAAATTCCACTAGTTGCTGGAGTTTTCCATCACCCCACATCCATCCATGGTGGTTGTTAGTTCCATACAGGTTTGGTACTTCACCAGGCAGTAGTCTTTAACAGTTTCTTTCCAGCCACTTAAAAGGCAAATCCCGCGTTCAGCTGACAGGCAGTTTCGGGGCTGGCGCTGGAGCTGGCGGCTTTGGGGGAACACTGTCCCGGTCTCCCTAGTGTAGTGTCCAGCAGCCTGATTGGAGCGCTGTGCCTGGCTGGACTCCGAGCCCCACCCACGATCCAGGCCTTTGGGTCTCTGGCCTGCACACGTCTCTGCAGGCCAAGTCGTGCCGTATCGCAGTGGCTTTTTTATGTGTGATGTCTGTCCTCCACGTGTGTAGGCACTCAGAGGCCTCAGTCTCGAGCCTGGTATCCTGTCCTGCACCCCAAGAAGCTTGTTCTGGTGCATTCTGTGTGGGCCCCCTCGAAACTGCCAGATCACTTAGATTTTGTGTCATGGTGGTGTGAACATGGAAGGAGGGTTATCCTGACCCCACAGGATGAAGCTTAGAGCTGTGGTCATTGGGAAGAGAACACGCTCAAGCCCATTCAGCTGCCCACTCACATGCGTGGGAACCGTGAAGTGGCCTGCCAGGGGCTTCGGCCCTTGAGGGTGCTGCCCCGTCTGCTGGGGGCTCTGGCCTGGACCTTCCTGCTCCTGCACATGGAGGTGGAGCAGCACTGGAGATTCCAGCTTTGGGCCGTTCCAGCGCAGGTGGGTCTCAGAGTCGGAAGCACCTTGTGCTGCGCGGCTCTGACCTCCGTGTTCGTAATTCTTTACGAAGCACTGCCTAGGAGACAGAGAAAAGTAGAAAGGCAGGATTTTACATTTTAGAGTGACTACAATGTATATTTTTCTCAGAACTGTGAATATATACAAATATAAATTTTACATTTATATATACAAATATAATTTTGCACCTATAAAATTTAGTATAGTATAGTAAAGCTTGTTGTCTGTACCAGTCTGTCTTGTGTTGTTACTGTTTATCCTGATTGTAGATTTTAACTTAAGTTTAGCTTCAAGTATTTTTACATTTTATAAATTTGTCAGCCGGGCATGGTGGTGCACACCTGCAGTCCCAGCACTCCGAGGGGCTGAGGCAGAAGAAAGATTGTAGACTCAAGCTCAGCCTGGACAATTCAGCAACTTAGGGAGCCCCTGTCCCCAAATAAAAAGCCAAGGGGCAGGGCCTGGGGATGAGCTCATCACAGAGCCCCCCCACCCCCGCACTTCAGGTGTCTTGTAATCACTGAGTGTGCAAGACACCTGGGTCAAGGCCTGCACGGCCACCAGGAATAGGGACTCCCTTGCCTGCCCCATGGCATCACCTCCAGCATCACAAGGATTAGCTGAGTGGCCCCAGGGACAAATGGCTAACTTCCCTGTGTGGGGAAGATGAGTTCGTCTGCCTGAGAACTAGAGGAAGAGCATTCCAGTCAGAAAGGTTAAAATGTAGAAAAGACAAAATCAGTAGGCAGCCTCCTCAGTCTGCGGCAGCTGCAGCAGAGCGCTGGGCAGGGGAGGCAGAGACAAGGCCCCAGTGCAGTGGGACCCGGTCCTCAGGCCATGCCTGCGGCCAGGACCAGGGGTCCCCTCTACAGGGCTCAAACACACACAATGCACTCCTCGCAGAAAGCCCACCATCCTGGCCACGGGCACGAACAGGAAGGAGACACTGCCCAGCAGTGCTGAGACCCGTGGAAGGACGCAGGCAGGACTGGGGCAGTGGGGAGGGGCCGGGGGCTACCTGAGCCCAGGGCTGACCAGTGTTGTCCTCAGCACAGGCCGAAGCTGTCATCATCAAGCAAGTGCAGAGTTCACGTTTTAAACCAGAGAAGTTTGCCCCACTGCAGTGACTCAGTAAAGGTCCTGTGCGGAGGGGTGGGGACCCTGAGCCCCGCTGCCAGGCCGCTGCTTAGATCCCTGCTTTCCTGCCATGCCTGTGCCTCCCAGGACCCCAGAAGCTTGGTGTCACCCTCAAGCATGTGCACAGGTGTCCTCCATAGTGGCTGCGCACTTTGGATCCCAGGATGAGAAAACCTTGGCAGCCTGGTGCTCGGGAGAGGTGCATCCCAGCCTCGCTGGTCTTTCTCTGGATTTGGGAGACATCGAGCTCTCTTTTTGTTTATTTATTTATTTGGGTTACAACTTTCAGTGGAGTGCTTTTTTTTCTTTATTCTCTGCCCTCTGGAAGCTAAAATTCTTTACATATAGATAAGGCCATATTTATATTTGTTCTCAGTTTGGTGCAATTCTAAACATTTACCTGGCTCTTTTACTTACCATAAAAGACAGAAATTTTAAAGAAGAAATGAAAATTAGGCTCTGTTGCATTATGGGGAACTGGAGGTGGCATTCCAATGGGACCCCCTAGGAAATCACAGAAGACACTTCCTTTTTCATCCTGCGGCGTTTGTGAGGCCGATGGACGCTGCAGCCCAGTGCTGTAGCCCACTGTGCTCCAGGTCGAGAGTGTGCACTCCTGCCTCCTGCGTGGTGGGTGCGGCCCTGCCAGCCTTGTCCGTGGCAGTCAGACGTCATGAATAACTGTTTCATGCTTTGGGATCAGTTTGGAGAGAGAAAAACACAGCCACACAGCCTGTAAATACAGCCTTTATTGCTTTTCACCATCTTTCCAAAATAGATCTGACCCAACAAAATAATTGAGAAAGAATCATGACACTTTTCCTGGCTCTCAGCCCTCCTTCCAAAGTGAGTGGTTGTCACCTTCCAAGACAGCCTGTCTCAGCCTGGACTGCTCCTTGGGAAATATCTTTTTTTTTTTTTTTTTTTTTGGTCTTTTTGAGACAGGGTCTCACTATGTAGCTCAGGCTGGCCTTGAGCTCACTTTGTAGCTCAGGCTGGTCTTGAATTTGCAGTGATCCTCCTGCCTCAGCCTCCCAAGTACTGGGATTACAGGCCTGCACCACCACGCCTGGTTTAACATCCGTCTTCTTAATCAGACCCGGTGTAACATGGGCAGAGCCCGTCGTGGCTCTGCTTTTGTTTTAGAGAGCAAAGCAGAAGTTTTTCCCCCAGCACAGCATCGATGCCTGTGTCTCAGTAGTGGGTCAGGAGCCACCATTGCAGCAGCCACAGGGCAAGTTTTCTAGCAGACAGTGGTGCAGGGAGGGCCTGGGCGGCATCTGGTTTCTGGAAAAACTGATGTTGTGTTTTCTTGAAACAGACGAGCTGTTTTAGTACCTAAGTTAGCTTGCTGTGATTCATATGCATACGTTTTGTCTTCTGGGAAAAAGGAAAGAGTCAAAAAGATCCTTTTGCCTAAAACTACACAGATAACCCTTGACCTCTGCCCCGTCCCGGTGGAGCCCTAAGCCACAGCCAGGCTGAGAAGGGCCCTAAGTGAGGTAAGGCCCAGGAGGCAGCTGCCCCGCCCCCTCCTCCCAGGATTAGAGGAGGCCAAGCAGTGTTCCTTTGGCTTCACCAGGCTGCAGAACAAGCACAGTATGAGAGGCTCTTCCTGTTTTGCAGCCTCACATTCCTCACATTTGGAGCTGGATGACAGCGTGGTTAGGGACGGGGCTGCCCTGGGCACAGAGCATCCTAGGCCTCTCTGGCTTTCAGCAAACACTCCTCCTGCTGGCGCCATCAGATTCCTGTGGGGATAATTTCCTTCCTTTGTGTTTGTTTTTCTGGTGCCAGGGTGGAATCTAGGGCCTGCTCCATGCTAGGCAGGTGCCCTCCCCACACAAGCTGCACCCCAAGCTGCTACTGTTCACAGGGTGCAAAACACCAGAGCCTGGTTTGGAAAGTGGAAAGCAAAACTGCTAACTGCTCATCACCGTATACATTAAGAAATCGAGTTTTGCCAGAGATGGTAGCACACACCTGTAATGCCAGCACTCAGGAGGCTGAGGTAGGAGGATCACTGCAAGTTCAAGACTAGCCTGGGCTACAAAGTGAGCTCAAGGCCAGCCTGACCTGCATAGTGAGACCCTGTCTCAAAAAAGACCAAAAAAAAAAAAAAAAAAACAAAACAGAACAAAACAAAAAAAAAATTAAAAACCCCAAACAAACAACAACAAAAATAAGTTTTTCCCTCATAGGCAACAAAAAAATTATCTCACAAGACATAAATTCTTCTGTTTCTCTCTGGGAGGATTTTAACTCAGTTTCAAGTGACACTTCAGTTGAGACAGTGGAGAGATTTGCATGGTAACTAACAGCTTTGTACTGACCTGTAAGTCGTTATGTATTTCCCTTCTAAAATAGCCCAATCATTTGTACAGCACTTTGTATTTATATTGTGAAGCTTACTAAACTGACTACTCTCGTTTTCTGGGTCATTCGTTAAGTACTGCTAAAACCTCAAATCATAGTGTTCTTCTCTTAGGAATCATAGTCTTTTGCTCCTAGCTACTGAGAGGCTGTTGACTGTTCCCTTGGCCAGAACTTGTCAGTGAGAGTTCTAAGAAGGAAGGGAAGCACTGAGTCACCGCATTCCGCTGGTTTCCAGAGTCTGTAAGCAAGGGTAAAACGCTTGACATGAATGACAAACAGCATCTCCTTAGTGAAGGAAGAACTCTTGTAGGAAATTAAATCAGTACTGTCCATTAATCGCACTGCTTGTCAACCCTTAGACCACTCTGGAAGTTTCTGGTGAATGTAAAGAATCTTTAGATGTGTGAGGTCCTCAGAGATCTAAGTAAGTTAAACCGAGGTTTTTAAAATGCCAAATTAGCACATGAAAGAAACTTCCGGGGGGGGGGGGGAGAAAAAACCATTTGCTATAAAGCAGTAATTACTCTGGTGGGTTTTGTTTTGTTTTCCTTTTAAGCTTTGTTCTTAAGAAAACTTAATGCAAGTGAAATCTTAAGCTTTGTTCTCATTACAAGCTCTGAAGGCACAGGGAAGCCACTAGCCTGGCCATTAATGGAGGAAAATAGTTTTTATCCTAGGCTTTAAAATGTTTTTGCGTGTTTATTTGATCATGGGCAATATCTGCTGTAAATAAATGCAGACCTGTGCAGTGAGGTTCCCTGCCAGCCGAAGGGCCTCAGCATGTGCTTGGTGAGGCAGAGACTTTCCTAGCACTGGCCAGGTCCTGGACTGTATCTCCAGGCTGCAAAGCGGAGAAATTGAACAAATGATCGGTGGAGAGTGAAATTTAAAATGTGGAGCCTGCTGTTCAGAATGGAATGAGGATTTCAGAATGAATCTGGTCATGAAGCTTTCAGTCCATAGAGGCATTTGTCTGACCACCACCCAAGGCTCTCTGGGATGCAGACAACATGTGAGGGGGGCTGGAGAGGCAGCCAAGCAACAGTGCACCCCACCAAGTGTAGGGGGGTTGTGTCCAAGGAGGTGACACAGGGTGAGATCAGAAGGATGAATCCAGTTGGCTGGGTGATAAAAGAATTATGGGTGGTCCTGGATTCCCAGGCACTCCCCCCCACCCCCACCACCGGGCTGGGAACCCCTCCCGCAGGCGACAAGTCAGGACAAGTCACGTGGTTGGTCAGTTAGGAAAGCCGGCATAGGGCACTGCCAGGTTGGCAGCTCCCTCAGAGCTGGGGAAACAGACCAGACCTGGAAGTAATTGCTCTAAATCTGCATCTCCCTGCTGATGGGTGATGACTCAGTGCAGAGCCACAGATTCAGCACAAGCAAGGGTGCAGAGGTAAGGGAAGCCCCAGTGCAGGGAAAGGATGGGGTGAAGGGGCTGAAACTGGCACTCGGCTCTCCGGGGATACAGTGGGCAGTGCCAGAAAAGGGAGACGACCTGCAACCTGCATGCTCTTCTGCCCTGGAAATTCGATGGCTAGAGAGAGCGCTGCTCTAAGAGGACAGGAGCGTGCAGCAGCGAGCACCCCCATAGGCCCTGCCCCTGACCCTGGACGGTCCCCAAGGCAAAGCCGAAGAAACCCAAATACTTAGCTGCATAGATTTCATAAATTAAACGGTCGCATGCCACATAATGTGCAGATATGTGGACATTAAAAGAATGCCGTAGAAACTTACTTAATGACTGGAATAGTTCATAACAGTTTTTTAAAAAAGAGATTACAAGGGGCCAGGGATATAGCTCGGTGGCATAAGTGCCTGCCTGGCAAGGGCAAGGTCCTGAGTTCGATTTCCAGTACTAAGAAAAAAGCATCTTATAAAATACATAAAGAAAACCCAACATTTGTGCATATGGGTAGTAAAGAAAATTAACTAGTGTTTGCTGTGCTTAACTGTGGGTGCTGGTATTAAAACATTTTATGTCTTTTTGCTTATCTGAATTTTACAAATTTTCTATAACAAACATGTTTCATGGTAATGAGGAAGAAATAATGGATTTGGGGGCCCAGTGCTGAGGATGAACCCAGGGCCTGACCCACCAAGGCTCATGTGCCCTGCTGCCAGCGCTGCAGGGCTCCCTTTACACCTAAGCAAAGAGGCGGGCGCCGATGCCTGAGGGCTGGGAATCAGCGGGAGCTAAGATGACGCCAGGTCCTGTGCAGCGGAGGCTGACTCAGCTCTGAGCTTCCTGGCAGACAAAGCGAGCCAGAAACGCTCTTGGCTGTGGGAGCCAGGATGTACTCGTGGTCAGAGGCTGCCACGCATGCTCACCCCTCGAGACTTGGCCTTCAGGAAGCTGTGGGAACTACAGACACTCTTGAGTCGCGGTACTAGAAGTCATCTGAACTTATTACATTTCAGGGTGACTTAAGATAACAAGGAAAGAAGATTCCCATGTTTCAGGGTCATTTAAGCAGTCGTGAGGCTTTGGACCTCGAGATAGAAAACAATTAAAATAATTTTTTTGAACTTTCACCTTTCTCCATCTGGATGGCCAACTAGGATGGTTTTTAGTATGTCTCCCTCTCTCAGATAGTTTGCCTCAGAGGAAAACCTGTGGCAGATGGGCCTCAGTTTGGACCTTGCAGAACTCCAGAGGGACCTCCAGAACTTCGGGCAGGAAGGCCCACGTCTGTAGGCAGCTCCGTCTGAGCAATGCGGGCAGGGATTGTCTCAGGCCTGTTCCCCTCTGTGTTGACAAAATGGCACACACACCCGGCCCTGATTCTGTGTTCTGTTCCTGTGCTGTGTACCTCATATAAACTGGCATCTCAGTGTGACTCATTGGCAGTTAAGAAAAGAAATCTGCATTACATCTTACATAAAATGTCTTAAGATACAAGAAATCCAAAAACAAGTTGCTGCTGTCCTGTTCTTTTATTGTCCTTTATCAAGCAAGTGGTCAACACAAACATTCCTATAGATAAAAAAAATAGAGCCAGGCATGGTGGTGCATACCTGCAATTCCATCACTCTAGGAGGCCAAGGCAGGACAATCACAAGTGATTTAGTGAGACTCTGTCTCATAATATGAAGGGCTGAGGGTGTAGTTCACTACTGAAGCCCTGAAAGAAAGTTGGTACAGACAGATCTAAGGTTAGCCACTAAGAAAGTTAGGCTATTCTGGGGTTAGGTAGCTTCTGAAACTGTGGTATCCCTTTTCAGTAAGCAGCCTAGCAAATCCTAACTCACAAAAAGGGTTTAAGGTTTTATTTCTCTTTGTGAAAGTCAGCAACAATACTGCATAGTATTCTTGCCAAAATGTTCAACCTGGATCACATATTGAGGAAAGGGGACACAGGTAAATCCGAATTGTGAGGCATTGTGCAGCACAGCCAGACCAGCGTGATCAGACACCCGGCTTGTAGCTGACAGGAAGCACAGGTTTCGATGACAAGCCAGGGGTGGACTTGGATCCTTGGTTGGATTCTTGATGGGGAGAACTGTCGTAAAGAACATTCCTGAGACAGTTTTGGACATTTAAGTATGGAACTTGTCTTTTTTTTTTGGAGCAGGATCAAACTCAAAACATGCACATCTGTATCACTGTTTAATTTGTTGAGTGTAATATTGCAGTTAAGTAGGAGAAATCCCTAGTCTTGGGAAACGTGTGTGTGTGTGTGTGTGTGTGTGTGTGTGAGAGAGAGAGAGAGAGAGAGAGAGAGAGAGAGAGGGAGAGAGAGAGAACAAGAACTGTTGGGCTGACTCAGCAAAATAAGTATCTTGAGGACATAAAAACAGGAGAATAAGGATGCAGGCACACCGAAATGTTTAAAAAGTAATTTTCAAAAAGGTTAAAAGTACCCTGTGGTATGTATCTAATTTTTAATCAGTGCCTCCAAGTGAAAGGGTGGCATTGCAGGGGCAGCGCACCCGGTCACCACGGGCACTGTTAACACACCTTACGCAGAGCAGCGCTGCGAGTGCAGGCTGTTGTAAAGGTCTGTGGATTGACACATTGTTAGGCCTGCTTTATCTATGAAATGTTTACAAACAGATGTTTATCTTGTATTTCAGAATGAATATGAAAATCTTATTAATAAACTTTTTTGGTACTGGGGATTGAAATCAGGGCCTTTGAACTGAGCTACAGCCCTTTTTTCATTTTTTTATTCTGAGGTAGGATCTGCCTAGGTCACTAGATTGCCCAGAATCTGGCCTCTGATCCTCCTGCCTTAGTCTCCCTGAGTGTGGGATTACAAGTGTGCTGCTGACACTAACATGCTGAATGTTTCATTTATCAAACTCCTGGTGTAATGCTCATGTGCTCAAATTGTTTGAGATTGTCTGTCATATGTGCTGAAAACTATTTAATAATACACTCCCAGTATCTTCAGTGTCTGAAAGATGCCTCGGGGTGAGCAGAGGTAGCCACCACTTAGCACACTGGTGTCCAGAGAGAACTCCAGTGCCCGCTCAAGTCTGCATCCCAGCAACACACTCGGTGCAGTTTGCATGAGCCACAGTGCTGCTCCCAAGAGCTGTGAAGGAGGGGTAGACATTCAGTTTGTCACTGTGGTGTAAGAAGCTGGTGTTCAAACCAGCTTGCGTTTTCCACTTGTGAAGAAATTCTCTGCTTGAGATGCTTTGAGCTGCTCAGGGTAGACATTTGGAAGGATGGCTAGCAAACTACAAATGTTTTTGCAGTGAAACTGTGCACCTCTGACCAGGCCGAGCTGTTCAGGAGATGATAGATGGTATTTTCATGGTCCCTCTTGGAGGGTCAGAGTGCCACACAAGCCCGTGACAGCGAAACGGAGCAATGTTAGTCCTGGGAGGAAATTTATTTCATAGCTTCAGGGGAGGTTGGGCTGCTGTGAATAGGCTCTCTCTGTCAGTCTCCATAAATACTGTTGTGCAGCTCTCATGTCTGTGTGGCTGGCCACATATAGGAGTTGGGAGGCGGGGCAGTCACAGTAGTGAGTCCAGTGCGTGACTGCAGCCTTGCTCTTGACAGAGACCAGTGGAACCGCAGGAATCACTTTCCTGTTATAAATGCTTTGCTAAGTTTTATTAGTACGTTTGCTGTACATAATAATTACGTTCATTATGAGGTTGGTAAACTCGATGTCTTTTTAACTGTCTTAGATGCTACTTATACACAGCCCCCAGTCGGAAGCATTTGTATGTATGTGTGACTCATGAGTTCTTGCACTCAGCAGTCACGCCATTGCGTTCGCTTTGAGAGCTTCAGCAGCACATATGCTTCCCTGTGCACTGTGCATGTGGCCATCGTAATCTGGGGACAGAGAAGCCACTGCTCTCTGGAGTTTTCTTTTTCTCCACCCCAGCTTGTTCCTGTTCCTCAATGGGCAGTGGAGGGGACCAGCGCGGCTCTCTCTCGAGCAACTCTGAGTCGCTGAGGAAGAGGCTCCCTTTGGGAAAGACCACCAGGGCCGGGGTGCCTGCCACACAGGGACCTGCCACAGGGGTGGAGTTCTTCGGGGTGTGGGTCTCCCCCAGAGTCCCTGCAGCCATACTCAAGTAGGCAGAAATCTTCAGCCCTAGATTTTCTCATCCCAGACAGCATGAAGTACAGTGCACTTGTCCAGTGTATTTTTAAGAAGTCTTAAAAATTTGATGGATGTATGAAAGTGAAATTACAAGACCTGGCTCTGCAGTCCCAAAACTGCCTGCAGCCTTGGAGCTCTAGGGCAGGCTGGCCACTGTGGGCTCTACTGACTTCCTAGGAAACCAGTTCACAAAGAGCCAGTACAAAGAGCCTTCTTCCACAGGAGGAGGGGGTTTCTCGAGTGAGAGGTGATGTTTGTCTTGGGCCCCACAAGGGGCAGAACAAAAGAGCCAGCCCTTGTAGCACAGGCGGAGCCCCAGCCCGGAGGTGCGGGTGCCCCCTCCATCTGCCGCCCTGCCTCCTTCACACCAAAGAAGTATCCCATGCAATCACAAGAAGAAAATGCCCCTAGGTTTACTATGCTGACAGACTGAAAATGTTTACCATTCACAGTGTCTTAAAGAAATGCAGGAGAATGAATTTTTAATGTAGACTTAAAGTAAAATTTACATTCTTCTGGCTGAAAAGATGCTTCTCAGCTCGCAGGTAGGCACCATCAGCCCCAGCGTCCCCGCAGGTTCTGGCCCTGCTCCAGACGGGTGGGCTTTGAGCAGAGGAGCCCCCCGACATGGCCCCCACAGCGTGGAAATAGGGGAGGAGGCCGCAGCATGGGCCTGGGGTTTCAGTCTGCCTCCCTGCACCTCCTTCCCACCCGTCCCCCTGTATGCCTGGGCTCAGCAGCACACAGGCCCTCAGCCATGAGGACATGGGCCGCTGTGTGGAAGGCAGGCCTGGGCGGTGTAGTCACCCTCCAGCCAGGGCCCTGTAGTTGGGCTTCAGAGGATAGTGGCCCAGGCAGCCACACAAAGACTATTAGTGGACACGTGGCCAGACCCTATCTGCAGGGTCCTGACCTTCATTGAGGTCATGGGTTCACAGGTGCTGTGGTAGGGGGGTACCTCTTCAGGCTTTGGTCACACACCCCAGCTTAACTGTTCCTAATGCTTCAAACTGATCTTGTCACTGCTCTTGCTAGTCCAAGCAGAGCTTTTCTACAGTAGTAGCTTTTTGGCTTGCTTGATATAGATGCCTCTGGAGAGTGAACACAGGGCCTTTGCACATTCCCAACTTTTTGTTTTTTTGAAACAGGGTCTGAGTTTGCCCAGGTTGGGCTTGTAATTCTTCTGCCTCAGCCTCTGAAAGTGCTGGGACCCAGGCATGGTTCTGTGTGAAAAAGTAAATAAGTGAAAGTAATACAGTGATTGGTTTGGTTTGGTTGCTGTGAGACAGGGTCGCATGAAGTAGGCTAAGCTGGCTTTGCATAGTGATTTTTTTTAATCGAAGCATTTTATTTTCTGATGGCATCCGCAACTCTGTGACCTGTGTTCATCCTGGGGCTAATGCGACCCCCGCTCGCCCTCCTCATTGCCCAGGATCCCGGTGCCACACAGCCCATCCCGTCCCGTGTGTGGTTTCTGGTTGTGTATGTTGGTTACGGGGCCTCGACCCCGTCTCCCCAGGCTGACCGCAGAGTCAGACCCTCTCGAGGCCCTGGCATGAGGCCTGGCGTCTGCCTCCACCCACATCTGGGCTCCTGGCCGCATTGCAATCTACGCAGTGCGTGACAGCGGCAGCTTCCTTGTCCTGCAGGCCAAGCTCAGGACTGAGGGATAGGGCTATGTATGCTTCAGTGCAGGGTCACAGCCTGGGTCCTCTGGTGCCAAGCAGCTCTCTGCGCTTCGGAACAAGCACCGACTGAGTCCCGGGCGCGCTCTGCGCGTCAGCAGCTCCTACCAGTGGCCCGGCCTCACTACAGCCCAGATTCTGCACCCGGCCTCCCCACCCCCACCGCTGTCGTGCAGTCCCCCAGCACTCCGTGTGTGCAAACTGTTTCCGCACAGCCTTGGAGGTGGGTACCAGGGCTCATTCTGGAGATCGTAACCAAGCAACCGCACAGAGATGAGGCCTTAACCAAGCAACCGCACAGAAATGAGGCCTACCTTTTCCACAGCGCGGAAAGCGGAGCGGAACCGGGCTCTAACCACTGTACCGGGCTGTCCCTCGGCTTCCGAAGTAGGCCCATCAGGAACGCGCTCCGCATCGTCTGCAGAAAGCAGCGCCAGCGACGGCACCCAAGTTTCGGGTCTGGAAGCGCGTGCGAAACACAAGCCGAGAACACCGGGCCGAATCCGCGGCTTCAGCGCAGGCGCGCTCGGGGGTGCCGCGCTCGCGGACACCGGCGCCCTCTGGTGGCGGAGCGGAGAGGTGCGGGCTTGAAGAAGCCCACAGCGGAAGGCGGTCTGCGGGGAGGCCTGGGGCGCACAGCGCGGCGGGAAGCGGGTATGCTACACCAAATGCTTCGGGAATGTCCCGAGTCACGTGAAGACTGGGTCAGTGAAGTTGCTGCTCAACCGTGGCAGGCAGGATGGGGTTAGCAGCTTCTTGATGTGTATAGCTGCTTTTTTGGCGGTGGTGATACGGAATGAACCAGGGCCTTGGCACTGAGCCCCAGCCCCAGCCCTCTTTAAAAAGTCTTGTGTCAGGGTCTAAGTTGCCCTGGTGGCACTCGAATTTATAATCCTTCTGCCTCAGTTTCCTAGAGTGCTGGATTACAGGTGTGCCCCAACTCACCTGTCAAAAAATCTCATTGGCCTTCATTTTTATTGATCAGAGTTGTGGTCAGTGTGGGTAATGAGCACCTAATTGTGAAAACGGGACATAATCAACACATTGAATTAATTTCTGTGTCCCTCTGCTTGCCCTCAAAACTCTTCCATGTTTTGCCTTTATGAAACAATGTATTGTTCTTCAGCTAGGGAGGGAATCTATTATTTCCAAAGCATTTACAGTCAGGATGTTTCTCTGTTAGCAGAAGTGAGGTTAGTGGATTAACATGAAAGCCGTGATCGAAGGCTGATTTGCCCTGCAGAGGGTTCCATGAGCACCATGCCACTTCCAAAGCAACGAGCACTTTCTTGGCCAAGAACAGAGAACTGGCCGCTATCACACACGCAAGTTACCAGGCTCTGCAGGCAGCAGGCAGCGCACGCTCATTGTCTGCCGACTTACATTTACTGAGGGTCTGGACTCTGGATTCTGCTGGCACGAGTGTCTCACATTTGTGAAGGGTGCCATATTTTTGGTACCATGTTTTCTGTTCTCCTACACAGCCTGACTGTCATTAAGAACTGTAGTGTCGTGCATTCTGTACAGAGTATTTCATAGGCCATAGTTCATGTAATACTCGTGATATTCCAGTAAAGGAGGACTGCGCGTGTGCAGGGCCACTCTGCAGAACTGTGTGGTTTTAGGTTTCTTTGTGTATCCACCTATACTTAATGCATTTGCCCTCGGTGCTTTTTGTTTCTTCCTCAGGTCCCTAATTCTGTTAGTGGTGTATTTTCTCCTGCATGCACTGCCTGGCATTGCTCATCTTACGTTAGTTACTTCAAGGCTGTGGTCCCTAGCTCCTTTCTTAAACCTATGCAGCCGTGCATGAAGTCAGTCCAGATTGTCCCAGGTCTCTGGGTCTTCATCACCCAAAACGATACAGTCCTTGGAGTCAGCTTTAAACTAAGAGGGGTACATGGCTAGTGCACAGAGCAAATCCAGGCAGCCAGCTGCCCCAGTAGCCTGTGTCCTTAGAGATGAGCTGCTTTGTGCCCACAGAGACTCATGGGTAAGATAGGGCCATTTCCCTCTCCCTGAGAATCTTCTTCCAGTGCGCTCTGTGGTTTTTTCCCCTGAAAAACAGCTCGGCATTGTCCTGGGTCTTGCTGTGTCTCTGGGTGGGGCAGCTGGTTTCTTGCCTCTGTTCCCCAGGGACCCCAGGTGAGGTCGGGACACTGGCTGTTGTGTGAGGCTCGTGTGCTCGGTGACACTGCAACTTGGGGGACCTGCCCTCTCTTCTCCTGGCCAGGGGCCCCATGTCCTGTGGCTCCCCAAGGCCACTGGGATTGGCCAGAGACAGAGATGTTGCTTGAGATTGTACTGTGCATTCATAAAGAACTGGCATGAAACAGCCAGCTGGACCCTTCGCTCTGGGTGGGGAGTGTTTGTGGGATTGAGCCCAGGGTTCAGTTCACTGGGTTATTCAGCACCGGGTTAGAGGAGAGAAAGAAGGAAACTCCCAATGAAAAGACGCCCACCAGGC